>PVIJ01013832.1:0-43465 GCA_004024925.1 Scalopus aquaticus
GGTGGGGGTGGGGGGAGGGTAATTCTCCTCGAGCCTGTCTTAAATTGGGGTGGGGGGGTTGACTTGCTTACTTGCTCAGTTGAGTGCCTTCAAGACAGGCCGATGCCTCATTCCTCCGGGCCTTGGAGGAGCGCCTCCTCAAGCTGCGTCCTACAGCTGGCTGACCAGCATGGTCAGGAGCCCTGGGCTCCTCAGCACACCTCCGCATCAGGGGACCTGGGGACCTCTCTGCGCCGCCAGAAATGGGGAAGGGAGCAGAGAGGCCAAGCCAGCGGGGAAGTGGGTCCATGCTGGTCAGGAGCCAAGCTGCTGCTGACTGGCAGACCCCAGCCCCCGTGTGTGCAGGCCTAACCTGTCCCTCCGTGGTGAATCCTGGGAGGCAGATTGTGGCTGCTGCCAGGAGAATTCCCACAATTTCTACAGTGGGAAGTGGGCCATGGCCCTGAGAAGCTGGTGTTTCAAGCCCTGGGATGTCGAGGGGCAGGCTGCTGTGGGGTGGTATCAGGGTGTCATCCTGAGTCTAGTCTCAGGTGGCGGGGGGAGGGAGGGACTCAGTCCTTGAGAGGATGAAATGCACAAGTACCTGGGGGGCAGGAGTGGCGATCTGCGGTCCCTTCACTTGCTGGAATCCCAAGATGCTTCTCATGTTGTGAGGCTCACTGGACAAGGGGACTGGCCGGGAGACTCAGGCCTGGTGTAACTCTGCTCCCTGGATCCTGGGAAGGAAATTTGAGAGAATGGTTTGGGGGGAGGCCGGGGACAGAAGCCACGTCCAGTGCTGCGGGGCTTGGGTTGCCTGTGGGCCCTCTGGCCGAATGCAGCGCCTGCTGTCAGCATCCCCAGCCAGCAGTGTGGTGACGGACGCCTACAGGGCATGAAGGGGGTCAGCAGGCCTGCTCGCTGCACTCAGGCCGCCACCTCGCAATCTCGGGAGTGACATGGGGAGCCTTCCCAGTGTTTCTCAAACTGAAGTGCGTCCAGATCCCCAGAGGGCTTGTTGGATGGATGCTGAGCCCTGCTAAAGTGTCTGCCTCAGGAGGCCTGGGGTGGGCCCAGGGATGCCGGTGCTGCTGGGGGCCCCACTTTTAGAATCACAGCACCTCTCTGGGTCTCCGTGTGCCCATCTGTCACAGATCCTTCTGGCAGAGGGTGTTCCCTGCCCAGGCCTGCTGGGGTTTGGCTCTTCCGAGCAGGCAGCCCCCACTTCAGGGCCTGACCAGCTCATGCTCTTGGAGCTGGTGGGGGTGGGGGACGCCACCTTTCTCTCCCGGCTGTGAGTCCCCTCCGGCATCTGTCCCTGGCTGCTTCTCTAACCTGCTGCACTGCAGCCATCCCGGGCACTGCTTGGCTCTGTGAGTGGGCAGGTGGGACTGTGAGTCTCGGGCTCTCTGCCTACCTGAAACGACACAAATCTTGTTTTCTCTTTCTCTCCTTCCTCACTCCCTTTCCTTCCCATTTCACCTTTCCTTTTCTGTAAGGTAAGCTGACTTTTTTTGTAGTTCTGTGATTAAAATGAGCTGAGGGGCAGACGGCCCTGCAGGGGCGTGGAGGTCAGGGCTGGCCAGGAAGGCAGGCGTGCTGGCTCTGAGTTGGCGGGCAACGCGGGGCCCTGTCCTGTTGTGTATGTGGGGGGGTGCAGGGGGACGGTGGGGGAGGGTGGGGAGGTATTGGTGTGAGATGGGCTGTCTGGGCTTGTGTGTCTACAGGGGCAGGAGCCCACGATGGCGATGGCCCTTGGGCCTTGACCAGCTGTGTCATCCTGCTCACCCCACTTAGAGCCCAGCCTCCTTGAGAGGTGGGCTGAGGGCCGGGTTGGCGGCCCCTCCAGTGCTTTGAGCCAAGAGATGCATAGGCTGTGGTCTCACTGGGGGTCCTGGGGTCCTGCCTGCTGGGGGTGGGGCTGGGGGGCCAGGAGACAGCAGGTTTCTGGAGTTGGGACAGGCCTCTCCTTTTGTGGTGGCCAGCTGCAGCCCATTCACCCTCTGCTGGAGAACATGGAGAAGTGTATGGGAATGAATGCCCACCACTCCAAGCCAGTGCCCCTCCCTGTGCTCCCTGGAGCAGAGGGAGGCGGTTGGGGGGGGTCTGTGTCCTGCCTTCCTCTTAACAGAGCCTGCATGCTGCCCGGAAGCCAAGGGCCCCCGGTGGGAGGAGCAGTCTGGTGTCTGCTCCTGGGTTGTCGTGGAGGATAGTCAGGGGAAGGGGCTATGGGGCCTTGGGCTGCTCTGCTCAGAACTGGACTCAGATCTGCCCTGAGCACCCCTGTCTCTGGACCTGGGGGTTGGGGCCCAGTGGTCTTGGGGAAACAGCAGGTTACAGTCCCAGCACCTGCAGGCCACTGGGGCCACGCCGAGGAGGGTGGGCTGCACTGGGCCTGGGTCCTCACTCATGACACCTGTTTCCTCCCAACGCAGCAGCCAAGAGTTTACTCAACAAGAAAGCAGACGGAGTCAAGGTGAGGCTCAGCTCGGCCCTGGGGGCCTGGGGGCCCAGAGCCTGCAGCTTTGCCCTCACCCCTGAGGCTCCTGCTGGGCCCCCTCCCCTCCATACCATGCAGGCCAGAGGAAGGACTGTGGCCCCCATTCCTCCCCTGATGGCTACTCTTCCTTTTTCCGCAGCCCCAGACGAATAGCACCAAAAACAGTGCAGCTGCCACCAGCCCCAAGGGGACGCTTCCTCCTGCCGCCCTGGTACTGAGCCCCTCAGCCCCCTGCTTCACGGCCCTCCCGCAGCCCAACTCTGTGGTGGCCTCCCATCAGGAGGCCTGGGGTAAAGGTGGGGTCTGGCCCCCAGCCTGTCTCTGATGAAGATACTTGGCCCCTCTAGCCCCACAGCCCCTCGGGTATGGGATGAGGACCACCCCCATTCAGGCATGCACAGGGCTGTGCCAGGGAGTCCCTCTTGGGGAGCAGGGAACAGGCCCAGCTTCCTGTCTATGCTGACTGTAGTCAATAGAGAGAGGCCTTCAGGGGGCCAGTGGACCAAGACTCAGGATCCGGGGTGCCCACACTCAGCTCCTCCATCTGCACAGGAGTATACAGAGCCCAGGCCTGGCCAGTTCTGCAGGAGTGGGCTGGGGGCAGTTGAGATGGGCAGTGGACACTCCAACCTCTGCGCCCCCTCCTGGATGTTGCAGGGGTGTGACTTCTGGGAGGTGGAGACTTTACTACTTCCCCCTCACCAAGGTTGGTCACGCCTCTGGAAGCTTCAGCTTCCCCCAGGAAGAATGGGGTGGCCTGATATTAGCATCGCAGCACATTCAGAGGTCTGGAGGAAGGTGGAGACCCTTGGTGGTTTCCCTGATGACGGCTGAGCCGTAACCTTTGGGTCTAGGCTAGTAGCGGCCAAGGCAGTTTCCCATCAGAACCCTTGTCCTGCAGACCCCAAGATGGGTGGGGGTTGTTGGGGCGGGGGGTGGGGGGCGGTTGGGCCAGTGGGATCCATCTCTATGGGAAGGGCCCTGGCACTCCCTGCTGGGGAAGGGCGGGGTGAGCATGAGGTTAGAGGGACCTGCCAGCTCTGGCCCTTGTCTGGGTGGGGATGGAGGGTTCTGTCCAGGGGAACCTTATAGCTGGGGATGGGGAGCTGCGACCTACCATGGGGGTTGGCCTTCCTGCCAGGGGTGCTGTGTGCCTATGGAGGGCCTGTCCTCAAAGGTTAGGGTTTGCTGGTCCACAGTGTCTGAGTTTGCCGGAAGCACATTTGGTGACTCCATGGGTTCCAGACATGATTTCTAGGAGCCAGCCCCAGAGTCACAGGAAGGCTGTGTGCCAAGTGGCATTCCAGAAGTGGGGGCAGGCTCGGCCCAGGAGGGGAGCGCTGGGTGGGCATGGCAAGAGGGTGGCCTGGGGCCTCCTAGCGGCCTCGTAGCCAGCCCCGTCTCCGACCCTGTCCATCTCATGTGCCACCCCACCCCATGGCATCTTCAAACCTGTGCCCCGCCATGCCAGGGCCGAAGGTCTGGGCAGCGAAGGTTGGGAGACAGCGCCCACACGCGGTGCCCACACACATGCAGCTTCTCACTACCACCTCAGCCCACCTGCTCCATTACCCTCCAGCTGGCAGCACCCACACCCACCAGCCTGGGCAAATCCGCTTGTTCAGTCAAGCTGGTCCAACCCAGGTCCCTTCCCCAGCCTGCTCCACCTCCTGTGGTCATTTCCTCCCTCCATCGCGCTCTGCTGCCTCTCGCCTCTCTCCCGGGCTCTTCCTGTTGGGCCTTTCTCTCCTCTCATCTCACCTTCCCTCTCTTTCCCTCCTCTGTGCTTCCTTCTTCTGTAGGAGCCTCAAACCACCGTCATCCATAACCCAGTGGATGGGATCAAGGTACGGTGGCGCTCCTCACCCTTGGGAGGTTCTGCCCCGGCAGGGCAGCCCCAGGCCCCGCGATGGTCTGGGACACTGACCCAGGAGAAGCATTTGTACCAAGCGTGGAGGGGGCTGGTGTGTGGTGACCCCCTCCAAGGCCCGGCGCTGTCCTGAAAGGCAGTTGTACCGAGTTAGTCTTACCCCGGGAGTGGGGTCCATTTCTCAGGCTCCCTCCTGGCTGCACACTGCCCTCTCCATCCTGCACTGGCTTGCACAGCCTGGGGTATGGGGACCATTTCTGAGGTTTCAGGGGAGAGGGGCTGATATGGGCTACCCAGTGTGCCCCCATGTGCTGGGGGGGCGGGGAGCAGCACAGACCCCTGTGACCTTGTCCATTGCTCGTGGCGCCCGGCCCCCAGCTTCCTGCTGAGTGATCTGTCCCCTGCCCTTCTCTCTGCTCTGGCATCCCATCCCATTGGCATCTTCACCCTCGGGCCAGGGAAGGGGCTGGCTCTCCAGGGTGGTGGGAGGGATGAGCCAGCGGCCGAGCTGTGTTTCTAGGACCAGTGCCACCCCGCCTGCACAAGGCCTGCAGACAGACCCCTGCCTGGGCCTGACCCCCTCAGTGTGGGCCAGGACCAGGAGGCTCACAGGACACTACCAGTTGGTCAGCTTAGACCCGGGGAGCTAGGAAGGGCCTGGGCAACCTCCTGGGGGACAGGTGTTCCTTGGACCCTCTGTCTGGGGTGAGGGTCTTGTTTTCCCTTCGAGGGGCCACTAAACAACTTAGGCCTGTGATGTGTCTTCTGATCCTACCATCTAAAGACTCCCCATTTTTGGCCCAAGGCCCAGAGCAGTGTGTCCAGTCAGGGGCCCAGAAAGAGTACCTTAGGGAGCCCTAGGTAAGTGTTTCTTCTGAAGAGCAAGCAGATGTCCTGGGAACTCGGTGACAGGGGGATTGTCCCTGGCTGCTTATCTGAAGGGCAGCAAGCCGCTGACAGAGAGGGAGATAGACGCTGGGGCTGCCTCCCCTCCCCCAGGCCACCTGCAAGGTGAGGCTGGGGTTGGCTGGGCAGTCCAGGTGGGGGGGGGGCAGGCAGCCTCCTTCTGGGGCAGGAGGTGTGGGTGGCATTTTGCTCTGCCGAGGGCCAGACTGAAGTTCCTGAGGCCCTACTGGAAGCTTCTCACCCTGTCTGCCAAAATGCACAGGCTGGGGGTGCCTTGATGCTTCACCGGGAGCCTTGGAGTCTCAAAAGGCCTGTTTTCCTCTGGGAAAGAGCATCTGAAAACAAGGAGTCTTTCCACTGGGCATGTCTTTTGGGAGAAGTCTGGGCTCTGGACTGTTGGGGACATAGAGGTGGAACCCCTGGGGTATGAGTGACTCCGGGGGACAATGTGAAGAAGCCTCAGCATTGTCTGTGGGGGCTGGGGCTGCGGTTGGCAGTCTCTAAGGGTGTCTCCACTGAGGGAGCCCCCTGGTTTCCAGGCCTGGCTGGGCCAGGGGCAGAGACCACGTTCTGACCTCTGCCTCCCCCTGTCTCCCCAGGAGTCTTCTGACAGCACCCACACCACCATAGAGGATGAAGACACAAAAGGTACCCACAGGGGCTGCTGTGGTGGGCCATCAGTGGACTGGGCCCCAGGTCCAGGAGCTGGGGCAGGAGAGGCTGGAGGTGGCTGCTTGGGTGTATCTGCTGGTACTGAGCCTGCTCAGAGGCACAGCGGTTGCAGCCCCACTGAGTGCAGGAGCTGGGCCTGCTCAGTGTGTGTGCAGACAGCCCTTGACATAGGCAGTGTCCAAGCGGAGCCCGGTCAGCTGGGCGTCCTGACAGCGAGGTCCTGTGAGGGGCCGCTCCTCCTCACCTGTGCCCACACTCACTATGGGGCCAGATGCCCAGTTCCCAGCAAGGAATGAATTTGTGGTTAAATTTGCTGTTTCTTCTCTTCAAGTTGTTTAAATGCGTGGCTCTGCCTGGCTGGCGGTTGGTAGGTGGACAGGGAGCGAGAGGGGCGCCTCCCAGGCTCGGGCTCACCGTGGGACGGTGCAGGTTGCAAAGAATCATGTTGGGTCCTCGTTCTGGCCCAAGGCTCCTCTCCCTAAGTGAGCAGGGCCAGCGGCTTTGCCCGGCGCCAGAAGGGCCCGGGCTGCCCTGCCAGACATGCTTGCCTGGGCTCAGCCCTTGTGCCGCCCCAGGCTTTCCAGGCCTGGGATCTGGCAACTCACCCTGCCCTGCCCTGCCCAGGCCGCCTGCCCCCGCTCTGGGCCATCTCGCCCTCTGCCGTACACTGGCATAAATCAGCCTTGACCCTCGGGGTTGCTCCAGTGGCCCTTGGCCACCTCCTCTGCAGTTTGGGAGTCAAAACTTGACATGTTCCTTGCCCACCCTGTGCAGCCAGGAACTCTGTCCTGATGCCCCCCACACTCCCAAATGGAGTTGAGCACAGGGTTTTGGTTCCCGGATGTGGGGAGAATAGACATTCCTGTCATTTCCCCAGCAGACTCCAGTAGTCCTCAAGCCGTAGGCATGGAGGCTGCCCAGACCTTGCGGTTTGGCGCTCACCCTGGCTGTTCGGGGAACCGAGATGGCCTCAGCCTGCAGGAGAGGGGTGAAGGCCTGACCTGGTCTGCCTCTTCAGACTCTGACCCCTTGTGTGACCGGGAAAGGGTGGGAAGAAGCCCACGCAGCCTTTGAGGGTCGGGCGGCCCTCCAGCGCTGAGGGGCAGGGCCCTGGCCTCTGTCTCTGCTGTGTCGTCGTCAGAGGCCGAGGCGGCCTAGCCGGGTGCCTCATGCCTCAGTGGCTGCGCTGAGTCTAGCCCTGGACCGTCTTGTGTCTGCTCCACATGCCTGCGGTGCTGGCACAGCTCTGGGCATCACAGGGGCGACGCCAGCCCCAGGAGCCCCTGGACACCACTGTGTGGACTGCAGGTGACTGCAAGCTGTGTCATGGACCTGGGGTTGTCCTTTTCCTGTCCCCTTCTCTCCTGCCTGCCCCCGCCCCCAGGGTCACTGACATCCTGAGCTCCGTGAGGAGGGGCATGGGAGCCCTGGGAGCCGAGGGCCCCTCCCCTGCCTGTCTGTGGCTCCCATTAGCCCCCTGCCCACCCAACGTAAGTAATGAGGCTGCTGCTGCTTCCCGGTCTCTGAGGGGATGCTCCAGAGCCCAGGGCTGGCCAAGCTTGGGCTCCAGATGATCCCCACACAGTCCCCCTTTGAGGGTCTCAGTGGCCTCTGCCCTGAGGCCGCCTCTAGCCTGTGGGGGCCTCCCTGGCCTACCTTCCTGCTCAGGCAGCAGATTCAGGCGTCACCTCGCCCAGGGCAGGGGAGAGCTGCTCTGCTTCCTCTCCCCTGCCCTCTCCACCGCGTCTGTCTCCCTTTCACCTCTGTCTGTTCACCCAGCCCCCAGGATCTCTGACATCCTGAGTTCTGTGAGGAGGGGCTCGGGGACCCCAGAAGCCGAGGGCCCCCTGCCCACCTCATGTAAGTAGTGCCCCTCAGGCCTGCTACCTCGCTGCCAAGAGCTCCTGCGAATGGCCGGCACTGAGTGACTCCCTGTGCCCTGCCGTGCATGGCCTCAGCTGCACCCCAGGCTGGGATGCCCCAGGCCTGGCTCACCATCAGGGCCTGATTGGGTTCTGGGGCACACGCCCTAGCGCCGCAGGGCAGCTTCTGGGTTCTTCCTCAGGGGCCCAGCTCCCCGCATAGCTCACTCCCACTCCTACCTGCACTGCTCTCCAGCCCCCGACCTCCCTCAGAGTCTCCCAGGCTCTTCTGAGGCCACAGGCCCTCCCTGCCTCCCTCAGACTACCTGCTGAGCCCTTTCCAGACTCAGAGCGGGCCCCTGGAGTCCCACTCCCTGAGCACCCCTCTCAGTCAGCGAGCGCTGAGTAAGGTGCCAGAGCCCCAGCCAGCACCCTTCTTCTTTTTACTCTTCCACTCACGCTTTCTCCCACCTCTTGAGCGCTCACCATGCACCTGTCACGTGCGGGCTGCACCCTCTGTCCTCTGGTGGCCTCTGCCCACAGCAGCTTCCCATCCATACCTGATGGGTGGGTGCATCTGCGAACACTCCTGGAACCTCCCTTCAATCCCCCACTTCCCACTCCGTCCCTGTGCCTTCCTCTGTCTCCCATGCCCTCCTCTGTTCTTCCGTCTCCCCACATCCCCCTCCCAACCCCTGCTCCCCAGCCAGCTTGGCTCATCGGCCCATAGGTCTTCTCTCCTGTGTGCCCTTCCTCCCCTTTGTGTTCACCTCTGTCTGTTCGCCCCAGCCCCCAGGATCTCTGACATCCTGAGCATGGTGAGGAGGGGCTCGGGGACCCCAGAAGCTGAGGGCCCAATGCCCAGCCTGTCTCCGACTCTCCCTGGCCCCTTGCTCACTCCGAGTAAGTAGCACCTTGAGTGGGCCTGCTGGCTGTTCCTGGGGGCTCACAGGGGTGCTGAGACCCTCCGCCAGCTCTGGTGTGCTGCCCCCCTCTCTGAGAAGGGCCCAGTTTATGGGGGAGGATAGAGAGGTGGGACGCAGAGAATTCCACGTGAGGAATTTCAGAAAAGTTTGTGGTTAAAGCTTGTGAGTGTGAATTTGTAGGAAAAGAACCTGAAAACTGTTTCAGGGTGAAGCTGAGCCTCACACGCTTGTGGTCTGGGGTTTCTCCTACAGCGGAAATGCGGTGCATGGAAGCTCAAAGACTCAGCGCTCGCGATGGTGGACACTCCCTGGGTGCTGGCTGTGTTGTGTCTGGGGTCATGCCCTGGAAGGGTGGTTCTCTTGGACTGTGATGCTCAGGGTGGGGGAGGCAGAGAAAGGAGTGTCTGATTCTGACAAAGTCTGCGCTTGGTGTTGGGGGCCGCTGCCTCCAGGGGGCTGGGCAGTCAGGTTGCGGCCTGGGGCTGGGCTGGCTGGAGCCAGCTCCTCAGACTGGGAGGAGCCACCTGCTCCAGCCGCCTGCCAGCTGCCTGCCAGGATCGCTTACAGGGGTGGATGACATCCCAGGCTGGGGCCTCCACCCCCGCCTCTGGGGAGATGCTCTCAGAGAAGCGACTGCTGGGCTGGGGCATGGCAGGGGAGTGGCTTGGTGAGTGCTCAGGTGGGGAGGGCATCGATCCCCCCAAAAGCCAGGCCTGGTGGGAGTGAGGGGGGGCCAAAGTCATTGAGGAGAGGGAGAAGCTGGGAGTCTGAAGCCTGCAGGCTGAAAGCACATGATCTACCCCCAGTGGCCAGGAGGACATGGGGTAGCCTCTGGGGCAGCACAAGCCCCAGCAAAAGATTCGTGTGCTTGACCCACAGGGTAAGGGCAAATGTTGGGGCCACTGTCCCCTGCCCCCTAGGCTTGGCTGAGGGAATTTGCAGATGAGTGACGGAGGTGAGAGACTGTCACTTGCTGGTGATGGAGGGGCGGGGTGATGTTGTGGTGGGCTGCGGTGGTGGGGGCTGCGGTGGGTGTGCAGGAGCCTGTGGGAGGAGTCTGAGTCCCACAGCCGCCCCATTTATGCAGCCTCTTATTCCAGCTGATGCCTCCAAGTCTCCATTTCCTAGACCTCGCAACCCCAGGGTTTACAGATGAGGACCCTGAGGTCTGGAGACATGGAGGGGTGCACCTACCTGCTGTGGGACCCCCACCCCGGACTGCCTAGGGCAGCGCAGGAGCCCAGGCGGAGGGTTCTAAGGACGAGCCTGCTGTAGGTGCTGATGGCTGACCCTAGGGCACGCGGCGCAGCCCTCTCTTTGGGGGTCTGCTTGACGAGGGGATGTGGGCAGGACTGAACAGAGGCGCATGGGGGTCTGGAGCTGGCAGGTGTGGTCAGGACATGTGGACAAGGCAGGCAGAGGCGGAGGAGCAGGCCAGATAATCCCCAGAAGGCATGCGCAGGGGTGCGGAGTGGTGTGTGCTGGGGGGGCTCTGAGCGCAGACTTGGAACATTTGGAGGCTGAGGGCAGAGGGACAGCCCCCACCAGGCTCCCTCAGGGATCAGGGTCCTGGTTCCTGGATGCATCCCCCCTCCCCGCCCCAAGGCCTTAGCATCAAACTTCTTACTGTTGGGGTTCTGGAGGGAAGGAATGGGGTGGGGTCAGCCCAGAGAAGGGACCTCTGACTGTGCAGGGGTGATGCTGGCTCTCAGGGTCTGAGAGGGTGAGCGCTAGTGCCAGGTGCCCCTCCCCTTCCAACACCAGGGCCAGGGCTCGTGTCTCCCAGCACCAAGACCCATCCCCGGGTGGGTCGCGAGGCCCCTCTTTTCCTGGGAATGCTCCTGCCAGCTGTCTTGGTGAATAATATTGAGGTTGGTGCCCATGGGCCCACGCTCTAGGCCATGCTGTCCATATTTGGGGATTACACACAATCCAGACTGATCCTGTGTAACTGCTGGCTTGTTGGGGCTCTTGAGGTCCCCACAGCTGCTGAGGGACAGGGCTTGAGGCTAGCCTGGACTCATCCAGCTCCCCCTTAATCCTGTGCCAGAAGCTGGGCTTCTTGCCTATTAACTTGCCCAAGACAGCTGGAGGATGGGGCCTCTGATTAATCTCTGGGACCCCTCCAAAACCAGACCCTCATTCACCCAGCTCTGTCCCTGGAGTAATTTCAGGAGGGAGGCAGCTTGTTCTCCGCTAACATGCTTCACCACCCAGGGTGTTCCTTAGTGCCTCATGCCACTTGGGGAGGTATGACTGCACTGCACACTGCTCTGCAGGCAGGTGGCGCCTGGCCCACACCCCACTGACCAGACTCTGCAGCCTCAGCTTCCCCATCTGTAGAATGGGCACAAAAGCTAGTCCCAAACGTCAGGCTTGGTGATTTGTGCTGCGATGGAGTATCTTTCCTGCTTACCTTTACTTTTTCTTTACACTGACTCCCATTTCAGTTTACAGTTCATTTACAAATCCTCAATATTATTTCATTAAGTGAAAGCTCGGCTTCACTTACCATAGCGTATAAGGTGACTGTAAAATCAAAGTATGCTGAAAACAACAACAAAATTGTCATTCACTTCCAGCTGCACTGCTGTTGCCAGCTAAGAGTGCACTTGGGGTGGGGGCCACTTGCACTGTCCGTTAAGATGGGAGATTAACAAGTGTTGGGATGTGGGAGATGCAGGCACTGTTCAGACTTCCCTAACAAGATTAGCAGGATGGCCTGGAGCTGGCAGAGGTGGTAGCAGGAGGCACTGGGCTTGGTGCTGGAGAAGAAGGAAGGTGAAGAGGTCCAGGGGGAGGCTGCTCTGGATGGGAACCTGGGCAGGGGAGGGTTGCTGTGGCAGAGAAAGGGCAGATGGGACCTGGCGTTGGGGGCCATTGATGGGGGGGACAACCGAGTTGTAGTTGGGAGGGAAGCGAATGAGGTCGCAGAGAGGATAAGGCCGAGAAGAACTGGGAAAACACCCAGGCAGAGGGTGAGAGGTGGGTGGGTTGCCGGAAGCCTCTCAGAGGGGGAGCTTTGCTACTGGGATGGTTTGTTGTAGGTGGTGGGCCTGGCAGTGTTAGGCCCTGCCCAAGGGGGGGATGGAGAATGGCAAAGCAGGTGTTTGCACAGAACTCTGGGGAAGGTGTGTGCAGAGCCAAAGTGGATGTGGCCACAAGGGCACTGGGGCTCGCAGTCTACCCTTCCGGGGGCTGGCTTCCGGGGCCAACCAGGCCAGTGGGACCTGGATTTCTGCAGACAACCCTAAACCTCAACTGTGACATGGTGCAGACACAAAGTTCGGCAGGAAATGGAAATAGAGCATTCTTGGGCCTCCTGTAGCAGAGGTACAGTTGGGTCCAGAGAAAGGGCCTTTCCAAGGTAGGGAAGGCTATAAGCACTTACAAGCTGGAGTGTGTACTGTGTACATACACACACACACACACACACACACACTCACACTCACGCACATGTGCCCACATACCCATGTGACACAAGCACAGGCTTGCACACGGGCACCCAGACACTCAGGTGTCATTGAGTGCCTCCTGAAGTCATTGCCCAGAGCCCCGGCAGCACATTTCAGGCTCCACTTGTGCCTGGGCTCACACAGCACAGTGTCTTCTGCCGTGGACGGTCCACCTCTCAGGGAGAGTGGGCACCTAGGCCACCGGAGGTGCTGGTGGGAAATCAAGCAGGCAGCCCCGCCTCGGGGCTGTGAGCACATGCTTCAGAATGCTAAGTGTACCCCTTTTAGAGCTGGCAATCCATGCTCTGGGATTTACTTCACGGTGTGGCCCGTCCTGGCAGCATTGGCAAGTGAAGATTGGTGTCGTGGAGCGAGGATGCCCACCCATGAGGCAGCGGGGCAGAGAGCTGGCGGTCAGGGAGCGCCCAGGCAGGAACACGCGCAGCTGGTGTAGCCACTGGGAGGGATCCTGCATGTCTCAGGGGCTGTTTGGCCACAAGCAGGTATTATTTTAAGAACTCCCCATGCTAGGTGGGTGTGTGTGTGTGTGCGTGCACATTCAAGTGTGAATATATCTGCAAGGAAGAACCTAGCTCAGGACAGTACTTCCCTCAAGAGTGAAGGAACACAGGCGTCTTCAGCAAAGTCTTAGGAAAATCATTCAGATTTGAATGAGCAGGGTGTGGGTTATATTATTATGGGTCTTCTGGATTTTGAAGTATTTTGCGTGAAAATAAATTGTACTTAAAGAGACAAGGGGAACTCTAGTTAAGAACCTGGGCCTTGGCCTGCCTCGGAACAGAGGTCAAGTGGGCAGCTTAGAGTAGGTGGCTCCACCCAGACGTTAGGGGTGGTGCGGTAAGGATGGGTGACGCTGGAGGGCGACTCTTGGACCCGGGATGCAAACATTTGATGATCTGGCGGAGGTGACACTGGCTGGCATTCTTGGGCCTCCTGGGAGAGCGGGGTGAGACTCACGGACTGCACTAGCCCTGCTGCTCCCTTGCAGTCCTACCCCCCAGGGCAAGAAAACTTGCCCTGCAGCCCAGCCCCACCCTTCCTTGGTGGACCCTTCCAGAGGAGTTCTGGATGAGGAGAACTAAGTGAGCAGATCCCAGGTGGGCATGGAGCCAGGCAGCCTGGGGATATGGCCTGGAGGGACTTGGGGTAGGGTGGGCAGCAAGCACCCCGGACTGCAGGTGGCAGGTTATGGCAGATTTGGTGTCCTCTTCCTGCATTTTCCAGACACTTTGTACCATGGTGAAGTATTCCTATCATTTTAGGATGTTTTATTTAAGGCAACTAAGAGAAAAGCTTGTTGGACTTGGAAATGTGGGGGTGGTTGGAGGAAGCACTCTGAGCTGTGTGGGGGCTGGGCTGCACTGTCTTTTCTGGAGAGGCGCGGGGTGGCGCCCTGCTGCTGCAGACCTCTCGCCTCTCATTTCACCCCGCTCCCTTCCCGTGGGCCGTGGGCCGTTGGGGCTGGTCCACGGGTCACTGGGTGGCTGTGTCTCCCTGCAGCGAGGAAGCAGGAGATCATCAAGATCACGGAGCAGCTCATCGAGGCTGTCAACAACGGTGACTTTGAGGCTTACGCGTGAGTAGAGCACCTGGGCCACTTCCTTGGGGGCCCTGGGTGGTCTGTGCGGGTTGCCCCTCACCTTGCTATGGCTTTCATGTGGGTTGGGGGGGTTGGAAGGGATGGGATGCAATAGGGGTTGTGAACAGGGGTTCAGAGAAATGCGCCCCCTCCATTGGGTCTGGCCCCCAGGAAAATCTGCGACCCAGGCCTGACCTCGTTTGAACCTGAAGCTCTGGGCAACCTGGTCGAAGGGATGGACTTCCACAGATTCTACTTTGAGAACTGTGAGTGAGGGAGCTGGGCGTGGAGGAGGCAGTGGCTGGGGACCCCACCACCCCTCAGTCAGGGGCCAGAGAAGTCCTGTCCCTTTCGTGCCCAGGGTGGGCCAGCCCAGCTGCCACCTCCCTGGCAGAGCCGCCAGGTCACACGGGCCCTGCGGCCTCCTGGAAGGGCTGTGGGGCTCCCTGAAGAGGCAAGGCCTTCTGAGGAGAGGGAGGAGGAG
This sequence comes from Scalopus aquaticus, assembly GCA_004024925.1. Taxonomy (NCBI): domain Eukaryota; kingdom Metazoa; phylum Chordata; class Mammalia; order Eulipotyphla; family Talpidae; genus Scalopus; species Scalopus aquaticus. The sequence goes on from PVIJ01013832.1 coordinate 14,255, forward strand.
GGGCAGTACCCTTTGGGGTGGTGGCTGGTGGAGGGATCAGGCGGGCAGGGCAGCCGTGGTGGTCAGCCCCACCCGCCCGCCGGCAGTGCTCGCCAAGAACAGCAAACCCATCCACACGACCATCCTGAACCCGCACGTGCACGTCATCGGCGAGGATGCTGCGTGCATCGCCTACATCCGCCTCACGCAGTACATCGACGGGCAAGGCCGGCCCCGCACCAGCCAGTCTGAGGAGACCCGCGTGTGGCACCGCCGTGAGGGCAAGTGGCAGAACGTGCACTTCCACTGCTCGGGTGCGCCCGTGGCCCCGCTGCAGTGAAGGTGAGCACCCCGGTGGAGGCCTGGGCGGGGCCGCAGCACGGGTGAGGTCGCCCTCTCTCAGGCCTCACCTTGCAGACAACAGCCCCGGGGTCTGTGGGAGAGGGGCTGCTTGGAAGCTGACTGCCTGCCCCCGCCCCACCTCTTTTCAGAGCTGCGCTGGTTTCACGGGACAGACTCAGTGTTTGGAGCCCAGCTGCCCTCAGGGGGCACGGCCTGCCTGTCGCATGTTTGTGTCTGCCTCGTTCCTCCCCTGGTGCCTGTGTCTGCAGAAAACCAAGACCAGATGTGATTTCTTTTTAAAAACAAGATGACAGTGACAACCACAAAAAAAAAAAAAAAATTGATGTGGATGAAATGGAAAAAACTAAAGGAAAAAGCTGTAAAAATCACTGGCATTTGTGGGGCTTCAAATCGACCGGCTGCTCCCCACCCAAGCTCCATGTGTGTTCGTCCGCTCCTGGCCTCCGGGGACCAGCTGGGGCAGTGAACTTGTCCAGGGATCTGTTGCCGTTGAATGGCGCCCACCCCCAAGGCGTCTGCATCCTCCCTGCCATGCATGGCTCGCTGTCAGGAGTGTCAGGTGTTGTCTGGGAAGGCAGCTGCGGGGTGCCTGCGCGTGACTGTCCCTCCTGCTTCCCTTCCCTTCCTCCCCGTGAAGGAGGGGTGTCGGTTCCCTTCCGTGCCCGGTGTCCCCAGGCTCCCACAGGCCCAGGGCTCCAGCTCTGGTCCTTCCAGGGTCAGGGAGGTGCAAAGGGGGGCATGCCTTAGTTCCAGACCTGGTGCCTGACAGGAGATGCGCCAAGGGGAACAGTTAGCTACAGCCCAGCGGGGAGGACATCCCTGGGCTGGCCACCCTTCTGCTTGGAGAGCTTCTCCCTTTTTGCCCGCCCTCCCCCTCCTGTATGCCCACAGAGGTGTGTAGGCCTGGAGTCTCTAGGGCTCTGGACTTGGAAGTACAGGGGTCACGTGGCAGGCAGTGACTGTGGGGGTTGGGCTGGGTAACAGCGGGGTCCGGGCAGGTGTTGGCTGGAGTGGCAGTGGTTTGGAGTCTGGGCCTAGAGTGGAAGGGTGGGGAGCACCCAGGGCAACTGGAGGGGAGGACTATGCTGGGCTGAGAGGGCAGGGCAGGTCTGATCTGGCTAGGCCTCATGGAGGCTGCAGGGACCAGTGGTGGGGAGAAGGTGGGCTGGGTCACCCTGGGGGCCCCGGTGTGCTGGTGGGAACTATCGGAGGCTTATGGGAGCGGTCAGATGGCAGCGGAGAGCCCTGGGCAGTCGGCCGGGGGGAGGGGCGGGCTGCAACTAGCCTGCTGGGTTATAGTTGGGGGGTGTGGCAGGGACCATGGCCTCAGAGGTTCAGGGCCCTCCCACCCCAATACCTGCCCCCTTCAGTTCACGCTGTTTCAATGCATTGTTTTCTTTATCTTGCCCCACAAATCAAACCAAGGGAGGGGCTTGGAGTGGGGACAGGACACAGGATGCTGATCTCCAACGGGACTGTCCATCGACAGACACAGAGTGGACACTCATCTGCCCACCACCAGCTGTGCTCAGTACAGCTGTCCCCACCCATGGACACAGGGTAAACATCCGACAGGGCTCACCATGGACAGTGTGGGGCCTGGCCACCCTCACCTCCTGGGGCTTCTTCCCCTCTCCTACCCACCTGTCATTTCCACGGACCTGCCTGTCTGGGATAATTTGGGGATTTTTTCTGGGGGATAGTTCTTTTGCATGACCTCTCCTGAGCAAGCCACACCTGCTCTTCTAGCTAGATGTCTGCGGTGTGGCTGTGGTGGCGGCCCGCCCTGCAGAGGGCCGGCTGCCCGCGGTGCTGGCCGGCCTCTCCTCTTCTCTTTTTGCTGAGTTTCATTGTCTTTTCTTTCTGAGCCTTGTAAGTGTACAAAAATTATTTTGTTCTGTCTCGGGAAACTGCAAATAAAAGAAAACAGGACAAACTTCTTTGAGTGAACTGGGTGCTTTACACATTGCCCATTAACTCCTTAATCTCCTCTGACGAGTGGGCCTGAACTGGCTCAGGCTGCAGAAGTCCCAGACCATGTTCCTTGGTAGAGCCTTTCTGTACAGTAACAGGCCACAGCTCTGCCAGCTGCCCCCAGCCCTGCTCCCTCCAGTCGTCTGTCTGCCCTGAACTGAAACCAGCCTCTGTGCCCCCAAGCTCCCAACTTCTTCCCTAGTCACCCGAGTGGCCTCCAAACATGAGGCTGGGAGGGGAGCTTTAGGTTAGAGCCCTAGGACCACATCCCACTGTCCTTTTGTCTCCCCCCTCCATCTGTCCGCTCAGCCTCCATCCTACACTCACCGTGTGGCCGCAGATGCCTGGAACATGCAGTACGTACCCGTAGCCACCCAGGGCCTGCTCTCGTAGGCCACACGCACGATCGTGCTGACACTGACATCAGGTGCAGTGGCTGCTGGGATGCCAAGACGACATGGCAGATGGTGACTGGCCACTCAGGTTGGAGAGGCTCCCAAAGGGGGCCGAGACTAGGAACCCAGAGGTCTGGGGGCAGGGCGCAGGCACAAAGTCCCCAGATGGCCCAAGGACTGAGGGGCGAGGAGCAGCAGGGCCCGGGCCAGCACAATCAGCTGCTTGGCCTCCCCTCTGCAGCTTGGCCCTGGCATGGGAGCCAACCCCTTCCCTGTGGTGCCCCTGCCCAGGATTTCCTGTCCTCAACTGCTCCTCCACTGACTGTGACTGTGGCATGTCCCTCAGGAAGGACATGTCACCCAGTGACACTGTACCCCTGTAACGCAGACACAAAGCCTGTGCTGAGTTGGTGCTGATGGCATGGCCGCTCACTCAGGCCATCAGGGAGAGCTGCTGTGTCCTGCTCGCCTGACTGATGGCCTCCATCATCCTCCCAGGCAGGCCCTGGACAGCTCTGTGGTACCCAAGATGTACCCTTATACGGAGATGTGTGGCCCCCACATGCTGATCTCCGGGCCCTGCCTTAGGCTTGTGCTTTCCCGGGATAGGAACAGGGGCTTCAAGATATCCTAGACATCGAACATGCCCGTCATTGGTCCATGTGACATCTGACCAGACAGGCCCGGGGGCCCACTCGTTCTCTCAGTCCTATGAGGAATAGGGCGGGATCCCTCTCCAGATTCAGCACCTGGTTGCCGATACCTCTGCACAGCCCAGGAGGCCCTCAACGTCAGATTTTTGGTCTCCTGGCTTCCTCTGGCAGTGTGCACAGGCGTGCAGGCAGGAGGGAGAGTTGCACTGGGGAGATTCTAGGACAGTGGCTGTGAGCCGCGGTCTCTCCCCCCAGCACAGTATCTAGGGCTTCACTCAGTTATCAGTTGCAATCTGAGGAGCTTTTCCAGGTCAGGCCTCCCTCTTGGCGCACTCTGCAGTCATGCCCCGCCCTCCTGCTGCGGGTCCCAAGTTGAAGTGGGATGTGGCTCCCGCCCGGCCCTTCCCCATCCCAGCCCTCCTCGCAGGGTCAGCACAGCAGGCAGAGGGAATTCACTTTAAAGGGGATCTCCCTGGCCTTGCGTAACCTCGCAGGTCCTCCAAGCGGGAAGTCAGTGCAGTGGTGTAGTCAGAAATCCCAAGTTGCTTCTAATTTTGAGTCACAAGTACAGGCTGAAAACAAGGCCCTGGCTGCAACGAACAGGCTGCAGTCTGCAAATGACCAGCTGACCAGGTTGTTCTTTACACTCTGGATCAGACTGCTGGGTCCAGGGGAGCAGAGCCGGCCTCTTGGGGTTTCTTCCTGATTGGGCCTGCAGTTCGGAGGCTGTTGGGCAGCTGCCCCAGGGAGGTTTCCTAGTGGTAACTAGGATCAGAGCACAGGACTGGGAGCAGGACTCTTGATTACAGGATTACAGGGCTCCCTCGCCTGGTTCCTGCTAGAAAGGTCAGAAAAAGGCTACAGCTTGACCTGGAGGGCTAAGGTACACTGTCTCCTGGGATACCCCGAGCCCCGCAGCTGCAGAGGAACCCTGGGGTCCAAACAAATCACAGGACCATTCTGAAATTTCAAAAGACAACTTTATCCAGACAGGAAACTCAAACAGAACAGAGAAAAGTTAGGCAGCAGTTATTTAAAATACACTCTTTGCCAAATGACTTAACAATGCAACGGGAGCAGGGTCAATGCCAGTGCAGGGCCTGAGCCAACACCCCCTAACTGCCCAGTGGGGGACACACACAAGTCTCATTCCCTTCCCCCCAGGTCCATGCCTTTACCTCCCTGCCCCCACAGCATCAGTCTTACTTAGGGGCGGTCACAGCCACCTGGGTGTCAGCGAGCAGTGGGCTTTCTGGGTTATCTATGGTAGTGGGAATAATCACATGGGCAGGTGGCTTTAGGTAGAGGCCAAAGTTCTTTGGTCAGCAGAGCCCAGATAAAAAGGCGCATCTGCCAGGTAGACCTGTTACAGGTGGAGTCCGTGGAAGGCATGCAGATCCCACCTTGTGGCCCAAGGAGGGGAATTCTGGCCTGCGGGACCTCCTGAGGTAGGGCCAGCGGCCTACCCCATGGATGAGCCCGCAGTGGTTGATGCCATCTGGGAGGACTTCTGTGGGGAGGGAGTCTCAGGGCACGTCTGGAGCTTATGTCCTCAGGAGGCACAGCAGGGCACCAGTAGGTGGTTTGGAACATAGCAGTAGGACCCCTAAGGAACCAGGGAGGCCAAGAGGGGCCTAGAACCTCTTAGGCGTCACCTGGGCAGCTGTGTCTACGTCAGGGGCTGGGCCAGGTTGCAGACCTCACGCTTCTTGGGGTCAGCTCAGCAGTGTTCCTGCCGGGGGCTGGGCTCAGACCACAGCGAAACCTACTTGGTGCCCAGTAATGGTGGCTACAAAAAAGACCCACCTGTAAAGACATGCAGGCCCTGGGAGCTGCTAAGACGCCTTGATGCCACAGAGGCAAATGGAAAGTGGTCGTGGGACCGCAACACACACTGCTATGCTCCAGATGTTCAAAGTTAAATTGCGAGACAGGGTTGGCACCCCTCTCCCCCATGAGCAAACACCTCCCAGGCACCTTTGTGGAACCTGATGTTGGGTGCCGTCCTCAGCGAGAAGTTACCCTTAGCAGGGATGCAAGCAACCGTTTCAGAATTTGTGAAGCGCAGCGGCCATGTCCTCCCGTCACAGGTCTTGGCCCTGAACTGCTGATCTGGTCCCGGCTCGACCCTCATCCTCACAGTGGCCGGGAAGTGGCTTTCCCAAGAGAACCATGTCTTCCTTCAAGGCCTGGCCCACCCTATCCGGGTCATCCGAGACTCTCCTGCCCACCCCCCGCCCCCTTACTGGCGTGTTAATACAGTTAATATACAAGAGAAACCCAAAGGCATATTGAGGCTCAACGAAGAGCAGGCTCTGCCCTCCCGGGGCGCTGCACAGATGGGCGCACAGGCCTTCCGGGGTCAGCTGAGAACGAGCCGCACGGCATCTACAGGAGTCACTGAGAACTTATGGTTCCATTTGGCCCAAAAATACACCTTTGGGGGCCTCAAATTATCTTTCATAAAAGTACTAGACATATGAATATGAACGTTTCCCCAGCCCCCGATCCCTTCCACCACCCCTGGGTTGCTCCCAGGAGATCCAAAGTGAAAATGAGTCTGTTCCACGCCGGTCTTTCCGCGGCTGGCTCTGCTTCTCTGGGGGCTGCAGTTCTGATGTGAATGACAGTGATGTTCCAGCACAGACCTCAGCTGGCTGCGGTCACATGATTGCACAGCAGGAGTTTTGTTTCCGGGCCTTGAAAAAGAAAAAGGAGCTGAAGAGGTGGACGCAGAAGCCCTCCCACCTCCGCACAGACAGTAATGGGCCCCACTGAGTCAGACAGAGCAGCTGGGACCGTGAAGGAGAGGGAGGGACAGAAAAACCACTCGCCTATCCTTAAGGCCTCTGAGAAAGCAATCTGGAAGCAGTTCACACCTGAAAGATAATTTTGTCCACACCTTATTAATGTAGGTAAAATTCCTGCTGTTACGTCAGCCACAAAGAAACAAAATTGTTAACGGGACTGGCTGAGTACCTGAATCTGACCCCACACAATGACCCCCATCCTGGGTGGTGCTTCCTGCTGAGGATGTTTTCAAGACTGCATTGGTCCCCACTTGGTTGATAGGGAGCCTGCTACCTTCCCTCTTCTTTCTTCCTGGTCCCAGAGTCTCACTAACCCCACGGGCCATCAACTCCCTCCAAGGGCAAACTGGGAAATATTTCTGCCAAAAGGAAAGAACTAGAGGCATAAGAACCTCTTTAGAAAGGCTGAGCTGCTGATGGCGTACTGACATGCACCGAACTACTCCTAGGCAGTGGGAATAAGGGTCAATCCCTGGGGCCGGAACCTGAACTACTCTGGTCTTCCTGGGGGCAGGAGACTGGCGGACGGTGGTACCCGCGTGAGATGCCCCAGCAAGGCTGCTGCTACTGACAAGAAACCTACTTTAGCCGAAAGTCTCACAGAAACAACTGTTCTCCGGAAGGGCACCCAGGGGCTGGAGCTCACCGTTTTGTAGAAGGCTTTAGACTGTGTTCCCAGCACTTCGGATTTGGACACTAGGTCATCTAGCTTCTCACCTCGCTCCAACAAAGATTCCATGGTGTTGTGCTGGACAAAAGTTAAAAAAGGAAAGAGATCTCTGCCCTGGTCACAAAGCGAGCTAACCAAAATTCCTCGTGAAATTCAGGCACAGGGAACACTTTCTTTGGGCTCTTCCCCCAAAGGTATAACAGTACCCCAGATTTGTGGAGCAAATAGATCTAGTGACTGTCCTGTGGAATCTGGATGGTTCTAACTAAGACACAGAGCACTTTCCAAAAAATCCTTCCACGGGACGGGTTTAGATAACCACACTCTTCAGACAGACTGCTTACAGCTGTATTTACACACACATATTCCTACTGGGCAGAAGAAGGCTTCCCACTTCCTAAAAGGGGAACTGTGTCAAATGTCACGACTACCAACTCGCCAAAGCATCTGTGCATTTGGAAGTCTGAGCACACACAGAGACCCCTCTGAAAGGGTGAGGGGAAGGAGGCTCTTGGCTCTGCTGCCAGGACTATTAGGAAGCAGCCGGCTTGCTGCCTCCCATACAGCCCATGGCAGAGCGGCTGCCAAGGCCCTCAGAGGCCTCCTGAGAACAAACAGCAGGAACCTAAGTATGCACACGTGAAATGGCACAGGAAGAGAACTGAGCAAAACCGTCTTTTATCTCTTCACATCTGAGCAACTCAGACTGCTAACATAAAAAGTCAACTAGACAGGGATGGGATGAGGGAGCGTGACCAACAGTCCAGCTACAACAGGGCTGGTGACTGAGACCTATCTGTTCTCTGCCGTGGAGGGAAGGACAGTGAGTGGGGGTCCCCTGGCTCAGATTCTTAAGCAGAAGGAAGAGACAGGGCTTGGTTAGGATACGTGGAGAATAGTGGTACAAAAGACAGATGCCTGAACTGTCACATCCAGTTTTCATTCCAAAGTTTCAAAACCACAATGTTCAAGCAGGGGTCCAGTAGGCATTTTAGAGAATGCAGGTGCCTGGGTCCACCTTGGACCTGCTGGCTGCTGTGCAGAACTGAGGATGATCGGAAAGCAAGGGAGCAGCCAGAGGGAGAGGCCACAAGGACCAAACCTTGTGGGAAAACAGATACTTCTGGTGTGCCAAAGGGAGCACAGAGTTAAAAACAAACCAATAATTGTTGAAACAGCAGTTATAAAGTGGGAGATTTCAGGTAAGAATGCAGGGCTCCCCTTCTTTTAAAATGGGACCTCTGACAACCATGGGCCTGAATTCACGTGCTGTGTGTATGCTCAGTCTGCCCCTGCTACCCAGGCCCTGAGAGGGAGGTGCCTGTAGGCTTCGAGACAAGCTACAGGAGGCATAATGCCTGAGCTCCAACCCTTAAGCCCTGTCACTGCCCAGGAAGGGGGCGTGGTGGTGGTGGTGGGGGGGGGAACAAAGGTCACATGAGCTCCCGTGTTGGTTCCGTGTACAACAGGGGGGGGGTTAACAAGATGGGGTCAGGAGGAACAGACCAGGAGTTGCCTGAGTGAGTCTGGCTTGAGGCCTCTGATGCACGGGGAGTGGGGAACAATCACCATTTTCAGAGACGTGCTCCCCACATGATTCAAACAGGCACTGACAAATCTTTTTGCCCCTCAGTTTTTTCGGCATTTGCTCTCCCACCTTCTTGCTTACCAGAATGATTTTGGTCTCATCTAGTTCAGCCTGCACTTTAGTCATGGGGTCAGCTTCTCGGGGGTTCTAGGTAAGAATCAAAAATAAGGATAAAGTCAGGACTGAAGTGACCATCTGAAAAGTTTAAACTTTCACACGTTAAAAACCACAGACTGTTCAAACATACGTCAGAGAAGCAAAAGCCTGCCGTGGAGCAGAGGTTTCAGGTTTTAAAGCAGTTCCTCATGTTTTTCAAAGGGACACCAACTCCAATGCTATCAGGAAGTCACCCAGAGCCACAACTCCCAGGGCCGTAGGCCTTTTCTGTTTCACGTGGTTCTGGGTCACAAGGTCGCCACACAAGGTTTCTTTATACTCTACCTGGTATTTACTAAGGTGCGAGTCCAGGGCTGCATACTTGATGCTAGCAGGGTTTCCCACTGGCCACTCTCTCCTCTCAACCTGCATGGTGAATTCATCTAGTACCTATAAGACAAAGGCACTCACAATACTTCACCTTCCACAGAAACAGGGAATGACTCAAAAGCCTCACCCTCAAAAAAGCTCTCAGGCCCTTAGGGCCCAAGAAAGAGGAAAAAGGAAAACAGTTAATGTCACAGGTAAAATGTAGTTCCTCCTTTCCAAGTGACCTGGGAATTAAAAATGAAGTATGGGGCCTCCCTGGTGGTGCAGTGGTTGAGCGCTGCGCTGTGGAGCTGTCGGCAGCGCGCGATGCGAGTTCGATGCCCAGCCCGGGAGAATCCCACATGGTGCGGCAGGCCTCTCCTGCCTCGCCACTGCTCCCCTCAGCAGTGTATTTCTGATCTGCCTGTGCTGCTCCCCACTCTGTCTCTGGTGAATCTTCTCACCGCCTCACGCCTCTGGCCTGTACCCCAGCTTGTATGTATAAATAAATAAGTCTTTTAAAAAAAAAACCAAAAACGAAGTATGCCCAACCTGAGACGATCCTCATTTAGTAAATGACCCCAAAAAAAAAAAAAAAAAAAAAAAAAAAGAGGATTTTAAGTTACAGATTTCCACCTTTATCAGGTTATGACTTTTTCAGGAAAAAGGGTCCTGGCCGTATTTTTCCAAAGGCAATTCTTCAAAATGGGATTTAAAACCTTTGGATTGAAGCAACCAATGGATTTCATGTGCTTGTCGGTGTATCAGAGCTTTGGGGGCAAGGTGTGATCAATGTCTTTCAGGAGTCTGCACCATGTGAAGAGACAAGAACACAGAACCCCTAAGTGTCAAGGTGGAGGGACCTGGGGTGTACCAGGAGGGCCTGACAAAAGGGAGAGAGGTCAAAGGGCATGGAGGCTGGTGCGGCCCAGAAGGACCTGAGAGTCATCACTACTGAGGGCAGAGGCAGGAAGAGAGGTGGTTATTAGAGGAGTGAGGCGGTGAGGCCAAAGCCAGACCTCCCCCGAGACCCACCCACAGGGAGAGATGCTGTGACCCAGGGCTGACAGCAGAGGCCAAAGTGGCACTAGGGACGCTAGTCGGGACACAGGTTGGATGAGGGCGGAAATCAGCAACACAGGGGCCTGGGAAGGGATGCTATACTGTCTCTCAGTTTAGGGTGAGGGGAAAAGCTGAAAGTGGTTAATATGGGACACGCTGTTTCATCCCTTCTATCCTGAGCACTGTCATCACTCCTGGCCCTAGTTCATACTAGTCATTCAAGTCTGGTCCAGCCAAACCACAAACTCACCTTTTCCAACAAGGTAAAAGCCACCCGGGATGGATATTCACTGTCAGCAATGACCACTCCTGCGAGACTGTCATTTCGCACATAGACATGGCACAGGTATTCTAAGGAGATAAAGAGGCCAGACACACAGAGCGTAACAGGAGGGCCTTACATTACCCTTGTCAAAACATCACAATGCCGGGCCCCTGCCTTTTGGATCAATGACGCCACACTGTGCAATGTTTGCAGACCGGCCCTGTAGCACAGCCCAGCGGAACTCACCCAGGAAGGGGCACTGAAGGGCTCTCTAGTCAGCTTGGCCCGACACCTGCCTTAGGACAAGTAAATGCCCAGAGACCTCAAGTGCAAAGCCCGGGTCTAAAGGAGTTGCCAAGGTGCAGAAAAACACATCCCAGGCAACACAGCCTAGGGCCTTCCAACTCACACCATTGAGCTCCAGGTCAAATGGGGTGTGTCTTTAAGAGCTGCAGCCCTCAGAGGCTCTGCTCTGTTCCCAAATCAAGGGAACCCTGGACAAACTAAGTAGCCTCTACTAAGAGTGGCCAAAGTCAAGAAATCACCTCGCAGGGTCTCAGCCTTCTTTATCACAGCATCCCTGCCCAGCCTGCTTCATTCTGTGGAGAACCACAGTGGAGGTGGGAAGGAAAGAGGAGACAGGAGAGAAGGCACATATAGAAAAAAAAATTAGCCACTGCTAGAATTGCTGTGCTAAAGTCAACAAATTGTCTATAGGTACAGCCTGTACAAGGGTTTATGCAAAGTAGTCACAATCCACAGGATTTTCATCCCTCTGAAAGTCTCTTTGTCAAATCATCACTATATCAAACATGACATAGCTAGCCATATTCCCAAGGTAAAAGGAACGTAAAGATAAAGGTATCCTTAAACCTTAAGATATTCCCAAGGTAAAAGAAATGGCTGAAGAATAAAAGCCTTCTTGTCCTTAAGACTGCTGCCCAGGGCCTCCCTGGTGGCGCAGCGGTTAAACGGGAGATTCCCACATGGTGCGGCAGACCTCTCCTGCCTTGCAGGCTGCTCCCCTCAGCAGTGTATTTCCATCGCTCTGCCTGTTCGGCTCCCCACACTGTCTCTGGTGAACCCTCTCACCGCCTGATGCCTCTGGCCTGTACCCCAGCTCATATGCATAAATAAATCAATCTTTAAAAAAAAAAAAAAAAGAAAGAAAGACTGCTGCCCAAAAAGTTCTCATGCTAACAGACACGGAGGGGGAACCATGAGTCCCAGAAATGTGAAAAGGCTAGAGATAAATGAGACGAGGGACAAGGAGGAGGACAGGGGATTATCACCAACACACTCCAGATTTGGTCTAATTCCCACAGGAGATTCAAATGTGGGATCAAAGTACACATGCTCCACTGAACTGGAGATGGAAAGGGACTTCTGTGCTCACACAGTAAGGAGACATTGCTTTTGGTTTCATTCCTTTCCCTCCCAAACTTAATAACAAATGCTCTGTAGAGCAACACAATTACAGATAATTACAAATCACAACAACCATTCAAACCACATCTGCTGCTTCCACCCACTTCAGTATCTGAGGAAATGTCTTTAAGTATTATAGCTGGGAAAGCAGACACAGTCAGAAAAACTGAGACTACTTAATTGTCCGTGAACTAATTTCACTTCTGGGCTGTGAACACAGCAGAGACCCAGCATCAAATATACACACTCAACATAACCTGCGCAGCACCTGATACTTACATCACTGACACAGCCCTGCCACGTTACGGGACCCAAGGTCAGCACAAAGTACAATGGCTCCTTTTCTGTTTGATAAAGTTCATATCCATCTTTCAGATTTGTCTTTATAACATGTTTCTAAAATAACTGCTTAAAAATTCTTACAGAAAACCTGAGTATGAAGATAGAAAAGTCATAGTCAAGAAGAAAACAATGAGTTTTCAGATTTCTAGTTAAAAATCTAAGAAGCACAGAATGCACTATCACCTCAACAGGGCTAGCTGGAAACCCCTTTTTGAGAGGTCTACACCTCTGGAGGGGAAAGAAGATACAACAAGAAGGATGCTTGTTGCTCCAAGAGAGTCTTAAGCAAGTCCAAACTTTGAGAGTGACTTTATCCAGGCAGCTTAGACATCAATGGTGAGCACAGAATTTTGTGTAAATAGAAAAAGGAGGAGGGGAGAGAACAAGCTGGCAAAGCACAGGGTCCTGGCAGCCCTTTCCTGGAGAGCAGACAGCTCATGCTGAGAGCTGCAGGGCGCTTGAGGTGTGGCGGGGGGCAGCACAACTGACAAGGTGGCAGGTCCTCTTACCTTGTTCTTTGACAGAAGCTCTGCTGCCTTTTGCTGAGCGCTCCACAATCAGTTGACTTGTGAAGGTCATGAATTCCTGAACACTAAGAAACACAACACATGTTACCTATTCCTGTCACCTGTACCCAACATGATGCAGAGTGACCTCTGAGTTTATACAATAAGGAGACACCGCTTCTTGGTTTCATTCCTTTCCCTCCCAGCCTCAGTAACAAACACTGTAGATCAACATATATATAATTACAAATCAACACGACCCTTCAAAACACAGCTGTTGCTTTCATCCACTTTTGGGTAATTTTCTACATTTTGGTTAGAGTATGACTTGGGAAACCGTGGAGACAGAAGCCAGGTCCTGTTCCTGAGCCCCATTAACTTCCAAGAAGCAAGATAAATAAACTGCATTAGAAAAGCAGTAGTAAAACCTTCAGCAAATGCTGAAATTTTGGCTGTGGCCACACAGTGAATACGGAAATGCCACACACACCGGCAGTGAATGCTGACTCTGCCAGAGAACAGAGCCTCGGGTCTGCAATGGAGAGCGACAGCTAAGCCAAGACAAGAATGTGGGAAATGACTTGCACAAAGGCTGAAAGGGGGAAAGAAATTCATGGGCCCATCACAAAGATCTGGCCAGAAAGGAAAAGTCACTGGTGACACAACAGTTTAGTCAGAGGAGAAGGGCCTAATAAGAAGCCTCTGACTGGGAATGCCACAAAGAGGCATCAGAGCAGAATGGAGTCCAGAGCAGGGCTCCAGCAGGTGTGCGAGCTTGTGACACAGCACTGAGTGCCATGCAGAAGAACAGAGCCTCAGGTCTGCAGGGAACCTGGAGGGATGAGACCCTCCTCCCCCGACTCTGAAATGAACTTCCCTGCTGGGATCCCATCTCCACTGCTTACAAGATGGGTGAGTTCAGGTACTGCCTGCACTGTGCCTCACCTATAAGATCAAGATTTGTTGTGATGATTAAGTGAATTAATACATTAAAGTTTTTAGCACAACACCTGGTGCAGTTTTACCTGCTACTATAATCTTGAGAGTGTTAGGATTAATATAATCCCTCAGAAGTCTCAAAATAAGTCCTTGCAGTAAAACTAAAAATAGATAGAGCTTAGAGTAGAACTGTAACTAGACAAAGGAAGAACTACCTTCACTGAAAAAGTCTGCTACAAAGGCTAGAGAAGCTAGGAGACCATGCAGAGGTTTTAAGCTTAGAATTTGGTAATCATGGGGAAAGAAGGATGGAAGTGAGGAGACTTTATGAGAAAATCACTGAGCTGGAAACAGAGACACTAGTAGAGGTCCAGTAACAATGCAGATGTGTTAATCATCTGAAGCTGGTATGGAATCCCAAATCAGTGAGGTAAAGTCCTACACTGAAATTGCTAAGGATCTTCAGCATACATGGGCAGGGGAAAAGAAGAATAAGAGCTAGCCGATCTGGCACCAAAAGTCCCATCAGAGAAAAGCGGCCAAAACAAAGAAAGCTAAGCAGCAAGAACAAGAAGGACCCAAAAGCAGGAGAAAGTTTCAACAAAATTACAACAGAAATCATATTCAGATCCAGCCAGCAAGTCACTCTCACCAAGAACAAAACAGTAGCACTGAAGCAGTGAGAACAATCTAGGTGGCAGATTCTACCAGAGATGGACTTGGAGACAGACTGTAGCGTCCCTCTTTTGTCTCTGCATCACTGTGCCACTCCCACAGGGGCTGGAAGTGTCTGTGGTTCTTCTCATACATTCTAGCAATTAAAGTGCCCCATGGGAAAAGGAAAAGTTTGTAAGGCCTACAAATCCCAAGCTTCATCCCAAATTTTCAGTGTAGAACCCTTCTGTATCACTAGTGCCCAATTATAAAAAGCGTACAATTTGGGTTTGAGTCTTGGCTGGATGTGGTATAATTTCTTGGGCCTCAGTGATTCCATCCATTTAAAAGGGAGAGGATATCAGCATCTCTCTTACTAAATAGTTGCAGAATCCCACCAAGTAAGGTGTGCACCCAAGATGCCTGGGTAAGAATCACTGTACTGGGGGTGTGTGTGCGTGTGTTGGTTTCAAATACAGATTTCTGGACTTCAAGTTATGAGTTCAGAACGTCTAGAGTGAACCACGGGAAACTGCACTTTTACAAAACCTACTTAGAACTTTCATACGACAGATATTTGAAAAAAGAGTATGAAAGTATATCCTAGAATAGTGTAAGCCTTTTTACGAGAGAAAGGAGAATGATTCCTCAGCTACAGCCTGAAGACGGAGAAAGAGCCCAAGCCTGGCTCCAGTACAGAAGGCTAAGTCCCAGGCCTCCGGGATTCCGGGGGCGCTTCCATCACGGGCTCCAGTCGGCCCCCACCCCGGGGTCCCCAGACCTTTGGTCCTCCACAACGCCCGCCTCCTGGACCTCTGAACTTCCCACACCCTGATCCAGGTCTCCCTCTACCCTCCTGACCCCAGGCCTCTCCCGGTCTCGGGTCTCCGCCAATCCCCTGCCAACCCCGGCCCTCTCCAGACCCCGAGATACCGCGACCCTGTCCGATTCCTGGGCCTCCCCAACTGGAACCACGGCGCCGCCCACCTGGCTTCGCTCACCTGGACCTCTGGAAAAAGCTGAAGGAGGACACATCGTACGCGGCTTTGAGCAGCACCGCCTTGATCTCGCCTTTGTAGAGGACGCTGAGGCTGTACAGCTTCATGGCGTCGCGTCCTCGGGTATACCACCCGCCCGCGGGACCCGCTGGCAGGGAGCAGCACAGTCACCGCCCCTCGGGTGCTGACGGGTCGAACGCCGGCTTCCTCCTTCAGGCTCTGCTTCCACTTCCGGTTCCGGTTAGTGGCCTCAGCCTGAGGACTAACAGAGGTTTCCGTGCCCCGGATGGAGAGGGGAGTAACCGGAAATACGTCACGAGGGGCGGGCGCCAGGCAACAGTAAGCCCGGCCCCGGCTCCGCCCTCGGGGCGGTCCTGGCTCTCTTGGGGGCCGTACTGCGTTCTGCGGACTCGTCCCGCACCCACAGGCAGTTCTGAGGACTCAGGTCCTTCTTGCCCTTCGCCCCTCGTGTTCTTCTGAGCAACGGGAGCCACAGCAACACCCACACATCTGCTCTGTAAGCCCTAAACATGGAACTTTGATTTATGGGAAAGTACCTGTTGAGAAGTGTTTTATAAATGAAATATTTTGAGTGAGAGCGGGGACTTCCCTTGTAGGCGCTCTCCAGGTCATGGATTCCTCTTGTGCCTTTCCACACCTTTCCTTGCGAGTGTGGGAGGCAATCCCCCCTTGCACAGGCTTCCTCAGCACAAGCCTGCCCACCACCTGTAAAACTCACTAAGCCCTGATTTAGGAGGAAAAATGCTGACCTCACAAGAGTAATAGAACTGCTTCACCTCAAAAGGGGCGGAAATTCACCACATTGAAGGAGCATGATGACTTGGATGTCCTCTTTTTCTTGAGATGTGGAAACAATACTTTGTCAAGGGATGGGGATAAACAAGGCACAGTTCCCTAAGGGAACGACACCCTGCC
Organism: Scalopus aquaticus; assembly: GCA_004024925.1. Classification (NCBI taxonomy): domain Eukaryota; kingdom Metazoa; phylum Chordata; class Mammalia; order Eulipotyphla; family Talpidae; genus Scalopus; species Scalopus aquaticus. The sequence continues at coordinate 30,282 of PVIJ01013832.1, forward strand.
CATTTCTCCTTCATTAAAAGGCATCATGTCTTCAGAAAGGGTCTTTCAGGACACACAAACATAAAAGAACCTTAGTCTTTGGAAATTGGCAGTAAGGTTGCACAGTCATTTAGAAGCAGTCAGATATGAGATGATAGGAAAAAGATGATGTATTTGAAAAATCGACAGCATTTTTCTAAACATTACTCTATACCAAGGTTTCTTAATCTTGGCATTATTGACATTATCCAACCATTGGATAACTGTTGTTGGGGGCTGTCGCTTGCATTGTAGACAGAAACCTAGGCCTGTACCCACTAGATGTCACTAGCTTCTCACCTGTCACATAGCAACCCAAAATGTCTCTGGACATAATCAATGTATCCCTAAGAGTGATGGCTTAAGAGAACTATTGATTTAAATATTCCTCTGACTTAAAGAACTTCCCTCTACCTGCCTTTTCACTCAGCATCTACCTTTCCAATCTCTTCCCTGAGTATTCCAAATGCAGAAGGTGGAAAGAGCTTTTCTCCATTTTGGTATTTAACATCAAGAAGAGGTATCAGTCACCCAACTACAGATGAGGGCACTCTAGCGTGCCACTGGCTTCACACCGGGACAGAACAGCCCATCCCAGCTGTGCTGGCATGGTCACCCTGTAGAGGATGGATGTGGGAGCTGTTTTTGAAGAAAACCCCTGGAGTCACTAAAAGTTGTACAAAAGGGCTGGAGAACAGTGTTTGGTTGGAATCGATTGAAATGTATTCACTCGACACATAATAGTAGTTGTCCTGAAGTTTCCTTTATACCAAGCACTTTCCATGTGTTGCCGCATATAATTATTCTTACAGACATGGAAGCAGAGTCAGGTTAAGTAAAGTGTCAATACCAAGACAGAACGCACTCGCACAGCCTGGCGCCTTTCCTGGCTGCTTTCCCCCTATTCTCAATACTTGCTCAGCTTCCATGGCCCCAGGAAGCCTCACTTGTGGCTGCAAATTCCCCAAGTTTATTCATCTTACTGAAAGGAAGACTCATCTTCCACTCTATCACTCCAACTATCAACCAAATTGGATTTAGTCCCAGCACTGCAATAAACTATAAAAGTGAACAACTCATTAACCTCTCTGAGACTCTCATTCGCCTTCCTTCCCTCAACACCCCTCTCCTTCTCTGCCCAGTGCTTCTTTCATCTATGAAATGGAAATTATCCTTTCCATAGGCATGTTGCTGGGAATAAGACAAGCTCCAGTCATAGTAGTTGTTTAACAAGTAACAACAAAGACAATTGTGTGTATAGTCATTATTAGCAACAAAAAAAGAGGTGAGATCATCTTTTTTTCTCTTCCCTTGAGGTTTGATGCTTTTCTGTAAAGTCTCTGAGCAGTTTCTCATAGCTTTGGTCCTCGGTTCCCAAAGGATCTCAAAGTGTACCTTTAGCTCAGACTAGCTGCAGTTCCAGAATTGGCTTTATGGCCTATGGGCATGCCTGCAAGGTGACCAGAGTAGAGCTGTTCTTATATAACAGAGAAAGAAACACAAACAAATCAGTGGGGAAAGGCTAGACTACCCAACAAATGTTAGACTCCTATCCCACACCACATACAAAATGGATTCCAGAAGGACTAAAGTACTGAACATTAAAAAAAGGAAAATATTAGAAAGAAAAAGTACAAATTACCATTAAATAAAGGAAAGGGTGTCTAGCATTTTGCAATTCTAACAATGAAATATCAGATCAGCACAAAAAATTATAAAAATTTCTCATCTCAAGGATTGGTTAACATATAATCAAACTCTTAATGTTGGTGGAAGTATAATAAATTGATATGAGGAATATAATAAACACTTTGAGGAAGCAATGTGGTCCTAGCTAACCAAATGTAAGATGTGTACAACATTTAACTACCAAGTCAGCATCTAGGAACCATCTAGAAGAAACACAGGCACATGAAATACAAAGATTTGTATCAGGGAAGAAATGAAACTTCCAAGATGACCATCAATAGGAAACTGGTTTTTAAAATGTTGCAACACATCCATCTGGAGAGGTTTCACTGGCCACTCCTCACACCCTCTGCTGGATCTCTGCCCTCTTTGGTCTGTGCCACACTGTTCAAGATGGCAGCCACATTGACTGTTTACAGTGTGGCCTATCCCAACTGAGAATGTGCTCTAAGTGTGAAATACACACCAGACTTCGGAGTTTTAAGCCAGAAACATCTGTTGGGACCATCTGTGGTCTCCCACATTTTGCTCCAGGTAGTTAAGTGAGCTCCCTGGAAGTGAGCTCCCAGGAAGTGAGCTTCCTGGAGCAGCAGAGTCAGCTCCAGCACCAGAGCTTCCTCCCACTCCATCCCCAGGGTTTTCCTCCTGCTGGTATGAGTGGGTGTGAGTGGGCATGAATGGGGGTGGGTGGCATCGGAGCTGGGGAATTACCTGAGCGGGGAAGGGGCGGATCCCAGCCCCAGCCTCTGTTCTGGCTGGGCCCACCATTCCAATTCAGGTTTCAAGAAGATGAGCAGGGAAAGCAGTAACAAAACTCTTGTGGCAGTACTGGTTGTGGTTCAAGCCCATTTGGCAATGCTGGTGACCAAGTCACCTGTTCCCTTACTCTCTGGTTCCCAGACTCACAGGGGCCTCTGATCCTTAAGGGTGAAGCTGGGAGACTCGGTGACCCAGCCCTGTGACAGGTGGCAAAGTCTGCAGTGACCAGGTGATTGGGCTGTTGCTATGGTGATGGGGATGGAACCTTTTGCCATCAGCTCCAGTTTTCTGCATGGCAGCTCTAATGACAGGATGGTCAGCCCTGCTGAGGCCAGAGGGCATGAGCGCAGAGGCCCTGTTCCTGGTTGCCATAGCAGCCACAGGCCCTCTCTCAGGCTCAGAAGGCCCTGGCAGAAGTCCCCACTCCACACCTGGTCAGAGCAGGAAGTGTTGAGTGGTGACTGAGCCATGGAGAAGCAGGTTGGGATGTGAGAGCAACAGTCACCTGTGGCCTAATTACCCAAAAGCTGTCTCCACACCAGGGGAGAGGACCTTTTCTGCTGAGTCTATCTAAGAACACCGCCTTCACAGCTCAGCTTAGCTGGAGAGAAGGCTCACCAACGTTGAGGTCGTTGAGGACGCTGCCCCAGAACCCAGCGATGGTCCTGCCCCTACGATACCCCGCCTGACACGTCCTCGGTAGGGGAGGGTTCCAGGTGTGGCCCGGAAGAGAAGGATTGCAAATTTTCAGGAGAACAATGAAAAGGAAGAAACTGTAATTGAATCTCAAGCCAGAAAACAGCTGGAAGGTGGACTTTTTTCTTCCAGGCCCTGGGCTGGTTGTGACCCTTGGTTGGGAGAAGCCTTGGGATATTGCCGCTTCAGAAACCTTTTGGGGAACGCTGAGGGGGTCCCAGCTCACTTGGGCTGGGCTGGCTGCTGTACAAATGCTGGATGACAGAGCCAGGATGGAGAGCGCCAAGAAGGAAAAGGTAGTTTGCTGCCTCATTAGGTTTTCTAGGAAGTGTTTGTTGTGTGTCCCCAACGTGTGGTGGTTTGTTTATCACAGACAAGCATTTGCGCCTCAGGATTTGGTTTTATGCATAGGCCCTTTAAGGAAGAGGTGCTGAGGTGAATTGTGGGGCACTGACTTTCTTGGGCAGAAGACCCGTCTTCCTAGCAGACTGGGCCCTCTCCCCACTGCTTCAGATTCAGCCCTGTGACCTGGAAGTGAGGTCTGGGAAGTGGACTCTGTTGGTAGAGGATCTGGGGAGTTTAGAGCTGCAGCTGAGGGCCTTGAGGGCATGGGGTCTTATGGGGCAAAACCAATTGCTTAGCCTTGAGACAATACAGACATCATGACAGGCCCAGCAGCCCACCTTGCTTGCAGGAGCCTCTTCTAAGTTGCTGAGGGCCCTGGTTCCTGGCAAGCAGCAGAGTGCAGTTGCTTTTTTACAAGAAAAAAAAAACAAAACAAAAACAAAGCAGAGAAAAATCCTATGAGCAGCCTGTTGCCAGAGCAGTGAGCAAAGACACTGAGCTGGGTCAGGGCACAGGGGAGAGCACGCCTGTAGGGGCGGAGTAGAGAAGACCAGGAGGCCCAGGGCCTAGTCCTTTTCCAGGTTTCCTCCTCATACATCTTTTCCTTCTTCTGTGAAATGACAGGCTCAGCATAAACACTGGGCCAGTCTCCTGGCAGAGCTAATGGTGTTAGGAGAAAAACAACCAGCCTAAATCAGGGGTCTCTTAGCCTCGAACAATCAGATGGGCCAAAGCTGTAACAGTTCTGTGTCTGCCACTGGTGCTTTGACGGGCATTTGGATGAGAATTCCTGCCTAGAGGAGTTGTGTGGGGTTGCCTGGGGAGAATGGAGGCACAGCAGAAAGGTGGCTTGGCAACAGTGAGAGGTGGGGCCTGTGGCTTGCTGTGGGGAACCAGCACTTTTTCCAACTGGCACCGTGGCCTACATGAGTGTGTGTGTGTGTGTGTGTATGTGTGTGTGTGTGTGTGTGTGTGTGTGTGTACACCCCTCAGATCTCTGCATTCTCCGTGGCTTATGCAAGAGCCCACTGTCTACTGCTGAGCATTCACTCGCAGACTCAGGCAGGCTCACACCCCTTCCCCTTTGTCCCAGGCACTCAGTGCTCTACATGATAAACCATTTCAGTTCCAAGGAGAGGACTGCTGGTCCCAATCCAGAAGCCAGTGTTAGCTCCCAAGCCGTGTGTGTGTGTGTGTGTGTGTGTGTGTGTGTGTGTTTGTGTGTGTGTGTGTGTGTGAGAGATACCCTTATCAGGAATGAGAAGAGAGGAAGAAACTGCCTCTGGCATACACTTGGAGGGGGCACCAAGTTAAATAATATTTATTTAAGATAAATATTTCAATGCAAATTTCATAGAATCAAAATCATCGCAAAGATTTATAATGAACAAAACCCTGGGAATTGCTACCCCTCCCCCAAGCCAGCTTTGGCTCAGCACAGTGAGCAACATTTTCTTTTTTTTTTTTAAATGCACTGCTGAGGGGAGCAGCGGGTGTGGCAGGAGAGGTCTGCTGCACCATGTGGGGTTCTCCCCGGCTGGGCATGGAACTCGCATCTGCGCTGCCGCTCCTCAAACGCTGCGCCACCAGGGAGGCCCCACAGTGAGCAACATTTTTAAAGTTGTCCCCAACAGGTCAGCTGGCTGTACCCCCTGCAGACTCGCGGGAGGAAAGCACTCTAGTTGATTTGGTGGTTGCTGAAGCTGCTGGTTTCCCTCTTCTCCCCTGACTGTTCTTACTTCTGGTTCTCATCTGTCGTCATGTCTCCCTGCAGGCGCATGTGGTCACCATTTTCAGGTGGTTCCCCATGTGGATATCAGCTCCTACACAGTTTCTAGAGTTCCCTGGGGGAGGTCTGCTCCTCCTTTCATCACTGTGCCCCTCCGGCCTCGGCCTCGGGCTGATCCATTCTGCTGACGTGGAGCTCCATCTCTCAATGGCACCACTTCTGGGTGGCCTGAAACTGAGCCCTAGTTCCTGGAAGTTGCTGGCTTCCACTTCCCCTTCTCTTCTGTGGCCCCCCTGCTGGCCCAGTGCCCAGCAGGAGAGATGAGGGCCCAGCAGTAGCAATATAGTTAGCCTTGCATGGTAGATCTGGGGAGTGGTTTCTAGGAGATTGTGGGGCAGATGACACCCTGGGTGTTTTAGTCTTCTCTGGCTGCAATAGCAAAATACCACAGATTCAGCAGCTTAACTAGACATTTATTTCTTGCAGTTCTGGAGACTGGAAGTCTGAGATCAGGGTGCTAGCACTGCCTGATAGTTGGGTTCTGGGGAGCCCTCTTCCCTGTTTGCGGAGGCTGCCTTTCCACTGTTTCCTCACATGGTGGGGAGAGAGAAAGGGGAGGGAGGCAGCACATTCTGGGTTCTTCCTCTCGTGGGAACTCCACCCTCATAACCTCATAATGTCTAATCACCTCCCAAAGGTCCAGCTTCCCAATACCATCATTCTGGGGGTTAGAGATTTGACATATAAATTTGGGGCGGGCACAATTCAATTCAAAGTAGGGAGCCAGCCTGGGAGGAATTATCTCCCTGTTCACCACCCCCTTCCCCTCACCGACCCACTCACCCCTAGCAGCCCTGGGCACTTGCCCCATTGAAGGAGAGGCTCAGAAATGGAACAAAGTTGCATTGCTCTGGCAGGCCCCCCAGTTTCCCTGGCAGGACTTATCACAGTTGTGTCTGGGCCCTAACAGGAGGCAGGCCCCGCTCCTGAGCCTCTTGGAGACCTTTCTGCTGCTCTTGACAGATGTTCAGGGTCAAAGCCCCAGGTGGCTTCCGAGCAGGGGTGCTGGGAGCTGTGTTAGGTGTGACTCCAGCTAGTGTGGGGGCTGGGCTCTGCCTGCCCACTAATGGGCCCCTCTCAGTGAGAGGCTGTTGACTCTGAGCAGAATCAGAGGTCATGCCCCAGCCTCACTGTCCCCACTCTAGAGGACAGGAATTTGTGGGGAGACTGTCCTGGGAGGTGATGAGAGCAGAGGCTGCCTCTACAGGAGCCACACAGCTGCCTGTTTCCACCCCCTCTGGTCCAGGCCCCTCAGAAAGAACACTAAGATTCCTAGCATGTCCGTGTAGAGGCATTGGTGTCAGGGGCACTTCAAGGGCAGGAGTAGGCCAAGGAAACCCAGCAGTGAGATGCAACAGCCCCAATAAGATTCCCAGCCAATCTGGCTGGGCCCAGCCTGCCTCCTGCATCAGACCCAGAGGGCAGAGAGGCAATGAGGAGAGGAACAAAATGCTCTTGGCCTCCTTCCTGCCTTTCTGCAGAACTGCCCGAAGCCACTGTGAGGCCAGAGAGGTTAGAACTGTGTTGCAGGAAGGCCCTCCAGGGAAGGTTCTGGCCCTCATTTTGGGTCTGGGCCTCTGACTTTGGTGGGTATTCAGGCATGTTCTCCATGTCCCCAGTCCCTCTGACAGAGAGACAGTCCTGCCTCACCCCTCCACCTTTGTCACGGATGCTGGTTCTTGTTACCCCTCTCAGTACACAGTTCTCTGTCTCTCTGTCTCTCATTCTCTCTCTCTCCTCGCTCTCTCACTCTGTTTCCCCATTTCTTTTTCTCCTCCTCTCTCTCTTTCTGTCTGTCCTTTTTTCTGTCTATCTCTGTCTCTTTCTGCTTCTGTCTATCTGTCAGTCTCTCAGTTGGGTGCACATTGAGAGGCGACCCCTCTATTATCTTCCAGGCTTTGCCCTCCCACATCATTCACCTAAAGGGAATGGGTCCCCCTCCCTCCTATGCATGTGCCCCTGCAGACTGGAAGTCTTGTGGCCACTCACTCTGTGGGCCCTGCTCTCCTCAGCCTTGGGCTAAACTCTTAGATGTCCACCAAGGCCCCTGGATTTCTATTCACAGACCGCCTCCCCTTGTGTTCTGTATTATATTCTTTAATTTTTCTATAATTTGTTCCCTGTGTAGATAGACCATGAAGCTATTTTTAAAAAGTCACCTTGATGGAACTAAATTCCAAGTACATGGGCCTGATGAGGACCCATTTCTTTACTTTTGCTTCAAAGAATCACTCTGTTAGTCTTCTGACTTTATATATCATATTGTACCATCTCCTATCTGCCTCACCTTTTTCAGTGAAGTGTAGAATCCTTAGTCAAGTTTCATAAAGGTGCTGTCAATGCTTTGGCTTGGGGAGAGAGGAAACTTCTGTCCCAGAATTGGATGACTTCCCGCTGGCTCAGAGCTTCTTTGCCTTTCCGTAAAGTATGCACATCTGTCTCTTTGGGTCACGGGTGCTCCTTTCTACACAAGTTGAATTCCTGGCCCAGAGAAAGCCCCCTTGACTCATGCCCCCTTTGGTCATCAGATGCCAGAAGGTCCTGACTTTTGTTCTCAGGGCAGGCTTGAGGCTGACGTTCCTGGACTCTGACCCTCCTGCAGGGCTCTCCGAGGGGCAGCTCAGAAGACACTTGGCAGCATGTGAAGACACTGTGCTGGGTGCTGGGGGTCCTACCAGCAGCTTGAAACTCTCAGGAATCGTGAGGTATTGATAATTGTCTACCTGTTAGCATACACTGCTGGACTCTTGGGTGTTGCATTCAAGAATGCAGTGAGAACCCAAGACACCAAGTGTCAGTGGCTTATTAGCAGTACACTATGACTTATTTAAAGCAAAAGAACAAGAGACTGAGCTCCACGGAGACCACTTCAAAGAGAAGAGGTTCTTCATGTGGGACCCAGCTGGGAATTATAAGATTGAAGATCTCATTTGTCTCTACTTTTTACTTGCCTTGTTTTCCTTATTAAGTTTTATTTCCTTTGGTTAGTCAGGTCTAATAAATTCCCATTTTCTGTGCTTGGGCTTTTGTGAAAATTTGCAGTATACCTGATATATACTTGAAATATACCATGAACTCTCTAGCGCCCCCAGAGGAGGTCATGATCAGGACACTACAAGCCAATTTGCAGAAGCATCAGGGGTGGTGGTCTAGAAGGGGCCTGCAACTTCCCTAGCTTGTAGTCTCAGCAGGATGTGCTATTGTGATCCACTTACCAAATGTCAACGAAATCATAGATGATTGTTAAAATAGCTCATGAGACTGTGGGCAATACAATAGCTCACCCACTTTTGGACAGTGATTTCAGTTAATTACAAAGAAATGGTGGGTGTTTCCCTAAAGATGGTCCTGCAAGTATGAGAGCATGCATGCATGTACACACACACACACACACACACACACACACACTCTCACTGATTTGTGCATCACTTTTTAATTACTTAGAAACTATATCAACAGTGTGAACAAATATTAGCAGGCAGGACTCTGGGTTTCTACTAATTGGGATTCAGTTTGCCTGAAGGAGAGTTTATTGAACACTCATTGGCAATGCAAGGGGCGGTATCTGGCGCACCTGCAACTGGGAGCCATCCTGCCCTCCTCCTGAGATCCAGCCTCCTCTGTGGGTGAAACACTCTCTGCTTCTACGCTAGAGAGAGGCTGCACCCCCTTCCTGAGTTGCGATCTGCGGCCTATTGGGTCTTCAAAGGCCACCTATACATCCTGTGGGGTCAGCAGAGTGAGTGATGATATGGAGACTCTTGAGCATCACAAATTTCCATCCCCAAGGCCCAGACACCTTGCCACATCCACCCTCCCCCTGAGACTCCTTGGCACAGTGAGGTTTGTGTGCCAAAACAGGGAGCTTTGCAAGTCATCTCTGGGTTCACACAACTTGGCCTTAGCCTTGTGCAGAAATTCAGAAGTACCTTGTGCATGACTTCAAAATTGATCTTTCTGAGAATCCTGTCTGATGGACTTCCAAATACAATCCAAATTGTCAAAACTGAGATGAGTAGTGACAGCACTAGCATCTTTCTGAAGCTGCCAGTGGGCTGCCTGGCTTCCACCTGACACCTGCTTCTGGCCTGGGCCTTGTCCATTGGAAGGAAGATGAGGCAAGAGGCTAAGAATAGAAGGAAGTGGGCAGACAGAAGTGAGGGACCGAGGGGAGAGCGGGGATAGAGAGTGGAAGTAATGGGCTGACACTCCTAGCTGATGTTTCGTAGTACTTAGGGGGTCTCATTCACTGGTGCTTGTGCTTCAGCAGGTACAAGCCACTCTGGGGGTGTAAGCCCTGCTGGCAGTGTGGGGGCGTCCTTCAGGATCTGAGGCTGTGAGACCCTGGTGAGGTGCTGGGATCAATTGGGGAGCCCTGGGGCAGGGCGAACTCTCCACTACTCCGGGGCGCTGCCCATAACTCCTAACATGTCTAGGAAGTGCAGTTATTCAGATTCATCTTTATCAACATGGATACTTTTATGCATTTAGCAGCTATAGGATAAAAATATAAATGCCTGTCCCAATCTGCACGAGGTCCTTATAGCTGCTGAAAGATTTACCATAAACCTAGTGACTGAATTTAGTATCAGCAGTTCTAGAAGTCAGAGGTCTGAAATGGGCCACATGGGGCTAAAATCAACCTGTTAGCAGGGCTGATTTCTTTGAGATCCTCAGGGAGAATCTATTTCTTGCTCTTTTCAGCCTGGAGCCCTCTTGCATTCCTTGGCTTGTAGCCCCTTCCTCCATTTTTAAAGTTGGCAGCTGCATCCCTCCTACCTTTGCTTTCTCTTCTTATTTTCTCTGATCCTCCTGCCTCCCTCTTCCTTATTCTAAGGAACTTTGTGATAACATTGGGCCTGCCTGATAAATCAGGACAAACTTCATGTAATAATTACATATGCCAAGACCTTTTGCCATGTAAGTTCACACTTCACAGGTTTCGAGGATTAATATATCTGCCCACTCTCACGTTGAAGGCCCATCTCAATGATGATCGTTATCCCTACCACCTCCCACTTTGACTACCTGCCCTTTGGGACTTTTTCTTTTAGGAGTGGATTCTCCTTACAGTTTGGGAGCAGACTTGGGAGAGATTAGAAGAGGGAACAAGAAACAGAGGCAGGGGTGGAAACAGGTGAGACACTGCCCATTTCAGATGCTAGCATTCTGGGTCTCCCATCTTCTAGCCTCCTGGTGTCCTGTCTCCTCAGTCTCCTGGCCTCCAAGGCATCCTATTCTCCTGGGTCTCCTGGGTCATCTGGCCTCCTCAGTGTGCTGGCCTCCTGGGTCATCTGGCCTCCTCAGTTTCCTGGCCTCCTGGGTCATCTGGTCTCTTTGTGTCCTGAGTCTCCCAAATCTCCTGGTCTCTGGAATGTTCTGGCTTCCTAGCCTCCTGGTCTCCTAGACCTGACCTCAGGGAGTTATATCACTCATTTAATGCCTTCCAAAGATTACTCTGAGTGCTAAATGGAGGCTAGATTAAGAAGGGAAGAATGGAAAAAGAAAACCTAGAGGCTGTTGCCATGATCAAGTTTTGAAGGATGTTGTTCAGGATGGTGGGGTTAGGATTATGCTTAGGGAGAAGCCAGACCCACTCTAAAAATTACAAGCAGAAAGAACATGATACAGGAAGTGGATGCTTATAAAGATATGCAGAAGGCTGAAGGAGCACACAACCAGGGCCATCGCAGTCTTGGCCTTCACTGCCACTCCCTATAATGCACAGGGAGACCAGAAGACTACAATAGCAGAAAACTACTATTCCTGCTGCCACTGTCATGCCATCTTCAAGTTCATGAGACTGGGTCATGGGTCCAGGCACTGCAAGCAATTGTGTTGATCAAAGCTTAGAGGTCACCTCTCACAGACCTTTCAAATGTCACAGGAATGTTCTGTGGTAGATCCCAGCTCACATTCAGAGTTCCTTCCACAAACCTTTCCATGTGTTCTAGAGGACAGGTTGGGGGTAAAAATAGATGCTGTGTGCAAAAAAAAACAATGCTACTACAGAAGAAAGCAGGAAAATATCTGTTGGTTCTCCAAATGGGCTTGTCAAGAAGGTAGTTGATGGTGTGCTTTGGGGCTCAGCAAAGAGGTCAGAGATGATGCCACCAACCTAATAGATGGGCCATAGAATTACTAGGAAAACCTAAGGAGTGGACATAGATAAGGCGAGCAGAGTGTTCAGGACTGGGGTGTTGGGCCCTCCCTGTGCAGACCTGCTTGCTTCCTCCTTTGTGCTATGGTTTGAACATTTGCATTCTCCTGTTTCTAAACAATTATGAATATCTGTAGGCCTCTTAGTCACCATGGGTACATAGAGGTCCTCAGCAAGTGCTGTTTAATAAATGAATGGATGAATGCATGTCATTCAATAGGCTCTAGAAACACCACAGCAAACATAGTCCTTGCTGGGTGTCCGAGTCTAATGGGAGAGCTAGACAAACAGCAGTTACAGAAGTCCCCTGTTCTACTGATGCAAGAATTCTAGTTTTTTTTTTATAAAAATATACAAGAATGACTGAATGTGGTCATTGTTGATATTGAGTGATGGAGATGCAGTGGGGGCTATTACACTTTGTCATTATTTAATATTTTACAAAAAGAAAAGAAAGGAAAAAAGATGAGGCTAGAATGACACAAATTATTTTTATGGGTCTTTATAAGGTCTTTGCACTTGCACCTATAAGTTGGTGTCATATTTGATACCGCATGCCAGTCTTGGTTTCCCTTGGATAATAAAAGGAAACAGTTTGAGGAGAAGGAAAGTAGTTGAATTTGTTGACAAATTGAGGAGGGCAGCAGAGGCATGTCCAGAAGACAGAGGGCTGGGGTATATATTCAGAGTCCAAGGGAATAAGGAGGGAGGAGAGGGATGGGCAAGGGTCAGCATCTCATCCTTGTGACTCAAGTGTTTGGAGATTTAGGCTGGCGCCCCCAGGTTGTTGCTATCACCCAGTGGGCAGCAATTCCAGTATTATTTTCCCAGCGTGGTCTTTTCTTTGAAATGTGAAAACAAGGTTGTTAAGCCTAGAGGGTAAAAAAAGGAAATGGGAGAGTTTATCTGGTGGGGCAAAAAGGGAGAGAAAGGTTTCATTGCTGTTACATACTTACAACATTTGTCACCTTGCAAGACCTAGGTATTTATCCTTCCTGGTGGACCTTTGCTGTAGACAATGACTATAAGCCTTGCTAGTAGGCAATTAGGGAGAGGGAGTGGCACAGAGATAAAGACATGGGATTCTCTGCTCTTCGGGGCTTTGAAGCAGAGGACATGGTGTGAGTTGAGTCCTAGGGGAGGGGATGGGTGTCATGTCTCAACTGTTCTCTCCAGAGGCCCTCACATGTTCACTGTCAGCACGTGTCATGTGCCACTGCTGCCAGGCCTAGTGCCCTATGAAATGCAAATACATTCTGTGTCTGTTTTAGGTCAAGTTTCCAAGACATTGAACCTGAAATTGGGGTTCTTGGGAAAGTGGTTTATTGAGGGAGTGCTCTCACAGAACCTGTAAGGAAGTAAAGGGAACTGAATGGGAGAGGGGAAGAAACCAGGCAAAGATGTGAATTCAACTTGAACAAACCTCAGTCTGAGCCCCTGGGGTGCTCTGAAGTGAGAAGAGTGTCAGAGAGCTGTCCTTCCTTGAGGAAGAGGCCAAACTTTTACACCCCTGGAAGAGCCCCAGACCTAATTGGCTGAGGTCCACAGGCAAAGGGACAATCTTTTTTTTTTTTAAATATATATTTTTATTGTTATTTATGTCTTTTACATTTTGTATTCCCCTTGGGTAGCCCACCACCAATTCACCCGTGATCCATCTCCATGGTCCCTTGTGTCCTTTTCTATTCCATTTTGTGCCCTTTTCCTTCCCTCCCTCCGCCTCCCTCC
>PVIJ01013833.1:0-43477 GCA_004024925.1 Scalopus aquaticus
TGTGCCGGTGCCCTTTAAATTTACCAGCCCTTGGGGCCGGCCATTTTCTGTGCCACCTCATGAATGTTATAAGCAGTCAATAAAACACACACAGCTCCTGAACTACTGGATATTAAAAAAAAAACTGTAATATCTCATAAAACACCTTACACTTTCACCAAAACAATGTGGAAAGCTTCTGGCCTGAGTATAATCAAAGAAATAGCTCCTAATAGTTCCAAATAAATCCACCGTGGTGTGAAAAACCGGAGACCAGATGAACACGTATGAATATGTGAGCGGCCACCTGATACTGCTGACAAAAACACGCACTAATACGTGAGCGGACCACAGAGTGTTAAGAGTAGCTCAGATTCCCGAGCTCCATCCTGTGAGCGCTGTATCAGGCTCCTCGGGTGGGTTGGATTTTCAGTCACTTTCTAGGTGATTCTCTCACTGTAGGTGCTCTCAGCTCAGAGGTAACAGGGCAGACTTGATTCTCCATTCTCAGTTCATCTGATGGCCCTTAGGGCGTTCACAAGAGGCTGTCAGCTCCCGGCAGGGGGCCCTTTGTAGGATGAGAGCATTTAGCAGCTTCTGGATCTTCCAACATCAAGTCTATGGAGGGAACGTTGTTTCAAATGCATCTTCTCTTCCCGGATGGGTTTCAGATCAGCTTTGAAAGTGTGGGCTGAATTTTGAGTCCTTTTAAATTAGGTTGCATCAGTTCATCTTCTTTATGTTCATCTTACCCATTTGGAGTTAGGACTTGTTGACTGGGCTTAGTAAACTTGTCCAGACCAAGCCACGAGGGGCAACACTAGATGGGAAGCTAGGTGACGACATCACTGTGTCCTCGTGCTGTTCGGGGTCTGTGGTCGGTCCCCAGCATCTCCTAGTTCTTCTCAGTAAGCCGTCAGCCTGCGGGGCAGAGGGTGCGGCGCGGCCCTTGGGCCCTCCGAGGTCAGCAGCCCCTGGTCCCTGCGCTCTGGGCCCCTGCAGGGGAGGGCCGGCGGCAGGGTGAGTGGGCTGAGCCCGTGATCGTGTCTGGACACGGTGGGTGCAAAATGTTTTTGCTCTATGAAGTTTTCCCCGGAAGGGATAGTTGGGGCAAATCTAGGACAACTGTAGGTTTGGTAACTGGAGCTGAATCGTGAAGCTTAAGGAGTAGCAGGGAACCATGGAGGAACAAGATTGCTGTTTGACAAGCGGAGCGACGTCGCGTGTGAGCAGATGCCACATTCTGGCGGTGAGGGGAGCGCGGAGAGGTGGGGGAAGCCCACGTGCTGTGCTGAGGGCCTTGGACTGACGTGGAATCTTGGGGCCGCCGGAGGGGTGCCTGAGAGTTTGCACGTGGGTGTGTGCACAGGCACCTGTGCTTGTGCATGAGCTGTGGGGTGCTGTAGGAAGGCATGGGGGGCTTCATTGTTCCCCTGCATTCAACCAAATGTTGTCCACGTCGGGCATGTTCTTTTGTATGAAGAAAGGACGTTCCCTTCCTCCACCCCTGTCAAATAAAGCGGGAGGAATAGAGACTTTAAAGCAGGGAGTGACACAGTCAGATGTGGGTTTTGGAGGGAAGCCGTGAAGGCCACCCGGAGACCGACTGAGCAGGTTGGGCCTGAAGTTGAGAGGCCACGTAGGAAGAGCTAATAAAGCCAGGCTAGATCAGAGGCCGTGGCGCAGACAGCAGGCAGCAGGTGCTGGAAGAGGAGGCACAGCCCTGTGGAGGGAGGAATGCAGCTGGCTGAAGCCCCTCTCCCCCATGGGCTTCCTTGCACTGTGGCGGGCTGTGGGGGGGTAGTGGGGACAGTAACATCGTGCTGGAAGTCCGCAGGACAGCTCTGGTTGTCTTGTCTTTTGTACATTTTTGGTGGAGTCCCTCTGCAAGCGGACACTTCCAGAGACTCAGTGTATGAGCCACTCAGTGTGGCTGAGCTTGGGAGGGCCCCAGAAACCCCCATGGAGTGAACCAGGAAGGACCCGGAGGAACCAGCGGAACTGGGGTCAGAGGCGCAGGGAACGTGTGGGACGGGGGAGGACAGCGGACCGGAGGCTGAAGCCTGCTTGAGGAAAGCCTTGGGTTGTGGTGGGAAGGCCGTGGGTGACATTCGCTAGGTCAGTGAAGTGTGGGAGAAGGGCCAGAAGCCACATTTTGGTGAGCTGAGGAGCGAGGGGGGCATTGGGAAAAGCATAAATCAGTTTCTACAGGTTTAATTGACTGGGTATAACCCAGGGCATATTGCTTTGCAATTTGATGGTTCACTGTAAATCTTGTCTCTCCAGCCTGGGAAGTGAAGTCTTCACTGTGCCGGGGGCGGGGGGATAGGGGGGGGTCCCTGAAACAAGAAATAGGAGAGTCTTTGGCTGCCAAAAGGAGAAGCCACAATTGCAGCCTGCTTACCTCTGGGGGAACGAGAGGTCTGAGGCCCAGGGCACCAGCCTGTGCATCCTCGGAGCCATCCACGTGAGGGAGAGCTTCATTATCGTTGAGGCTGAGTCATTAATGATGGTAGTTGGCTCACCTGAGAGCCAGCATGTGGCAAATAACATGGCACTGTCCCTCGTGGGCAGGCTCGCCCGGCAGAGGAGAGCCTGTTTGTTTCAAGCCCTGTCTCTTAGGATGGCCCTTCGGGAGGGGAGATTGAGGCAGCAGCTGTCACATTGGCAGTGTTCGTGCAGCTTTGTTGAGCAGTTGGGGCCGGAGGAAGGAGCGAATCTACGGGAGAAAATGGGCATTTGGGACGAGACTCTGGCCCACGCAGGAGGACAAGAGCCAGAGGGCTGGACGGACAGGCGGCAGAAAGCCAAGCCTGGAAGGGATAGGGGAGCATCGGGGAAACACACCCGTGAGTGCTGTTTTCTCTCAGGGAAGCAGGAATCTCAGACTCGCGGGGTGCATGGGATGGGGTGAAGCGGGGCAGGAGTCTCGAGGACAGTGAGGAAGGTGAGGATAGGCCAGTCGGGGGCACTTGGGGCTGGAGCTGATGAATCTCCCCGGAACTCAGACATCCCCGGTGGGGGCTTTTTCTTTGTCGTCTTTTTAGAGGCGCTGGAACCAGGGGGAGGAGGGACTGGGGCAGCAGTTCCAGCGACAGCCGAAACCTGCGTTTGCTGGCTGTTTTCTCGGACAGAAAGTTTCCTGCAGTCCTTAGCAGCTTCGCCTGCTGGTGTGTCTGTGAGAGACGGGACTCCGTGGACCTTTCGGCCAGCGCCTGCTGTTCCTTGGGCACGGGACCAGGAGCCCTTGCTGGCCACAAGCCCCTTGGAATCCTTTTTGATCACCCCTTCGTGCCTGATTGACCCCCCTGCTCTTTGGGGGGGTGCTTGGGTGCCTACCCTGTCAGCGTCCTCTGGCTCTCAGCAGGATTAGGAACTTTCACACTTCATCTTTCCAGAGGTTTGAACTGACTGACAGGTGGCGGACCAGTGAGAAGACATGAGTTTGCACGTAGTGTTGTTAGGAATTGTCTCCCCTGTGGTTGTATACCAGTAACCGTCCGGAAATGGATACAGTACTTGGGTTTTTTGGGGGGCATTTATTAGGCTTGGGGTCAGCACCTAGGCCAGTCTGCAATTTAGTCTCACATTTCAGTGGGGTAAGTCCTGCAGTATCTGCTGAAATATTTGTGGTCCTGCTGCTTGAATAGAATTCTGGGTGCGCGTATGTCAAGGCTAGACCTGGCGGCCTTGGTTTCTTGCGTGCTGGCATAAGTGCCATGCTGACCCTGGGGGGCTCACTTGGGGCCTCATAAACGGCAAACAGGGCCCTGTGTGCAAGACGGGGATGTGCACGGGGTGACCGTAGGCTGTCTCGGTGTAGCGATCTGAGTTCACTCTGATGCAGCAGTTCCCTTTGGGCCTCAGATCCTGCATCTCGAGGCAGGTAAGGCGCATCGTCAAGAAGGGCATGGGGTGGGGGTGGGAATTTGCTGATGCCGGTGGGATAACTGATGCCCTCGGCGCCGAGAATGATCCATGGTGTTGTCTGTCTTCTCAGACAAAGATTTCACCGTTCGGCTGGAAACGGAGAAGCGGCTGTACACAGTCGGGGAGCCGGCGGAGTTCAGGTGCATCGTGGAGGCTCAGAATATCCCCGACCGCTACTTTGCCGTCTCCTGGGCCTTCAACAGCTCGCTCATTGCCAGCATGGGGCCCAATGCCGTGCCGGTCCTCAACAGTGAGTTTGCCCATCGGGAGGCCCGGGGCCAGCTTAAAGTGGCCAAAGAGAGTGACGGCGTCTTCGCGCTGAAGATCTACCACCTCCGCCAGGAAGACAGCGGGAAGTACAACTGCCGCGTGACGGAGCGAGAGAAGACCGTCACCGGGGAGTTCCTGGACAAGGAGAGCAAGCGTCCCAAGAACATCCCCATCATCGTCCTCCCCATCAGTAAGTGGACCACCTGCTGCTTAACCCTCCTCCCCCTCCCCCCAGGTCTGGTTCGGTAACCAGCATCAGCTAAGAGAGGTGAGGCAAGAGGAGAAGAGCTACGGTGGAAGGGAGTGGGGGCAGGACAGGTGGAACTCGGGGTTCACGAGCTGGCTCACCTCCTCTCCTCCGGTTTGCCTGCCCACGCTGAGCAGCCTCTGCAGGCACAGCACCGGGGCGCGTCTGCCAGCTGCAGAGAGGCGCTTGTAAGTACATGCAGTGCCCCTCAGCTTGGCAGGAAACCAGGAATCCCAGACACTCTTGCCCCCTGGGTGGGAATTCAAGAAGAGGGTCGGTGCCTACCTTGAAAGCTCCCTTAAGAGAGTTGGTCTTTCATGGAACGATTTTAAATCGGAAAGTACATTATTAAGAAGGATTTGCTGTCGGGGTTTTCGGGGTAGAGAAGTTGGCATTTCCCTAGTTGTCTCTCCCCTCCTGAAACTGTGTTGTCCAATCAGTGGGTGGGGCGCCTTCCTGGAGAACAGGCTTAAAGCTTAGCTGGTGTCCGAGGCTGCTTAGATGGACTCCCTGCCTCTGAGCTGGCGAGGTCTGCGTGGAGGACAGTCAGCTGGGGACCTGGGACCACACTTGCTCGAGCTGTGTTTAACCCTCCGCCGTCCAGAATGTTCATTAATAGCTTCTCTCATCGTTCTGTTTTTAGTAGAAAAGAGAATTAAAGCTGACAATGCCCTGATTTTTTAAGCAAGATGGTTTTAAACTAACCTTTAACCTTTCTCAACTGCTCCAGCTGTTCTTTCTCTTAGCCTTATAATCATTCCCTTTACGTTTTTGTTTACTCTTGAACGTTTTTAATACAGCTCTTCAAGCGTGGGGAAAAAAAGCAGTCCAGGGGTCTTGCCATTCTCTTTTCTTATCAACAAGACTACACTCAGTGCTTGTATTAGTAGTAGTATTTTATAAATTACTCACACACACCTAATTATCTTGAAATTCTTTTGTTTCTTAGAACTTGTCCCCCTGCAATGCCTAGCATGGTGCTTTGCATAGGGTAGGTGCTGGCTGACTATTTTTAGAACTGATATTGTTGGACGGAATGCCTGCTCCCTTTTTCCTCCCAGTCTGTGCTTGCCTTAACCACGGACTCTCTACCTTTAAATCTGCAACTAACCCCTCATTGTTTTGTAAGGATCCAGTCCAGGGCGGCCACACTGTTGACTTCCTGTATTATATTGTACTAAGAAATTTCCCCCCCTCCCCCGACCCCGTCCACGAACTTGTTTGATGATCTGTGGCCTGCTATATTGCTTTTCCAGCAGATAACTGGGTAGTTAAAGTTCCCCAGCACCACCAGATCCTGCCCCAAGGCCACTTGGGTAAGTCTCTACCAAGAACAATGATCACATCGGTAATGGTGATTCTACCTTGGAATTTAATGGTGCTTTTCCTCCCAAGAGTCCAAAGTGCTTCTGCCTATATCATCTGCCTCTCTGCGCCACCCCTCAAATTCCAGCAGACGACAATATCCTGTCCATCCTGTGAATGGAGAAGCCAGAGCACCACACAGAAGGGGCAGCGCCTTTGTTCCCTTGTGGTGGAGCTTGCCTTGCCCTCGAGATACCGCTTCTAACTCCAAATCCACTGCTCCGTGCTTGGCTTGTGCGCCTTCGTCGTCAGCCTCCTGATTTGGAATTTCATCTGTGGACATGTCCTCAGATAGATCCCCCTTAGCTCTGTCCCGTTTTCACTTAATCCAGAGAGTTGTAGTTTGTTGGCTGCTTTTTCTCAGGCTGGGAGCCTCGTAAGCAGCTGAACGGGCGCCTTGTTTGCCTTTGCTGGGCCGCCAGGTCGGCTTCTCTCCTGGTTCCGTGTTCTTACTGTGCACTTTTTCCAGACTTGCTTGAGCAACAGAGCACCCAAAACAGCCCCCCAATAAGCAATCCGGGCTGACGCAGGGTCCGCTGGGGTGACAGCGAGGGATAGGGGTGACGTTCTACAGGTCGTTCTCCTGCTCGAGGGTAGCCCCCGACTTTGCCCAGGGGTGCTGAGGCTGCCCTCTGAGCCCCGCCCTCTGGGTTGATGGCAGCGAGAGGAGTCTCTCAAGAGGCTTCTGTTGCTCCTGACGTTGATGGTGTAAAGTCGTGACTTCCCCTGACATTCCCAGTGTCACACGACCCTGAGAAGTAGCTCCATTTTGCATGTGAGAAATCGAAGCTTGGGGAGGGTAAGTAGCAACCCCCAAATTTAGAGTCAGGAAGGAGCAGACCTCCCTGGCTGCCTCTGTCAGATCCACACGTGTCGCTGGCAGAGCTGTAGGTGGTGGCCCGTGGCCCGTCCTACCCATGAATCACCTTGTGGTGGCTCCAGGGAGCTGGCCCTCCTGGGCACATCCCGGCCCCGTCTTGTCTGCTTTGTCACATGAAACAAGCCAGCTCAGAATAGGTGACAGGCGTCCCCACTGCGACAGGAGCTACGTGCTGGGGCTCAGTGCTCGCCTGCCTGTTTCTGCCTGTGGGAGAAATGAGGGGAGAAAAGACTGATTCGAGTGCATGGTCGTGTCTGTTTCTCCTTGGTCATTGGGTTGCCTCTTAATCTGGGACTTGATTGAATCAATTGGTTTAAATTTGTTGCTTGGGTGTCCTGGGGGCGGTGCCCAGAAAATTGAAGCTATATTATTTGTGGCATTTTTGTTCCTTAATACTTAGGGGTTTTGCGAACGCACATCGATAATTATACAAAATCATATACAGTCGTCATTAAGATAGACTAATCCATGGTGTTTACAAAGATGAAGGCTTGTTGAGGATAGTAAAACTCGCCATGCTCAGGGCGCCTAGTTTTGAAAGCCTGCTGGGTATTTAGTTGATTTATATCCATTGTCCCATTTACTTTTTCATCTTTAAGATCAGATATAAGTAACACTCTCCCTGTCTCGCACAAGACCGGGTGTAGAGTTTGAGGAATTCAACGGAGTCTGTTCATAGAGCTCCATGAGTTAGCAAGGCATAGGCCCAGACAGAGGGGCGTGCGTCCTCACCCCAAGTTCTGATGGGCAGTGTCTCACAGTGAGGTGCAGGGGAGCCCAAGGCTGGAGGTGGCCAGGGAGTGGCCAGCCCCCGCTGTGTGTTATCCCCCTGTGTTGGCAGCCCACTCCTCCACACTGAGGCGCTGCTCCTTCTGTGTCCATCATTGTCCGTAGTCAGACATCATCTTCCAGATACTTCAGTCATTTTTTCCTACCTCCTGACATTGCCTGGAAGGACTCGGCTGGCCCATGACCACGTTCAGCTTTCACTTGACCACTGTAGCCCTGAATTGTGGCAAGACCGAGGCGGCAGAATTTTCCATATACTCAACCTGCCGACAGTCGTGGTGCCCAGTGCACAGGTCGCTCCCTAGCAGTCATTTCCTGCCCTCAGCATCATGTCGCTGTGCTATATTTCTGAGGTTCTGACTCAGCGTCAGGCCTTAGACCCTCACTACGCCAGCCCCCTGCACATGGTTATCAGGGCCCCCCCATAGCAGTAGGTTGTCAGAGCTAAAATCACAGGGAGCAGCTCCCCGAGCCAGCCAGAGCTTACAGCAGCAAGGGCCCCTGTGAGGCTCCCGGTACCTGAACAGAGTGACACGTGCACCCTCCTCTTACACTTGCGGGGAGGCCCCGGGAGGACCGATGCCAGCATGGCGCTCTCTCCCTCTCCCCAGAGAGCAGCATCTCCGTGGAGGTGGCCAGCAACGCCAGCGTCGTCCTCGAGGGCGAGAACCTGCACTTCTCCTGCAGCGTCCGCACGGCGGGCCGGCCACAGGGCCGCTTCTCCGTCATCTGGCAGCTGGTGGACAGGCAGAACCGCCGCAGCAACATCATGTGGCTGGACCGGGACGGCACGGTGCAGCCCGGCGCGTCCTACTGGGAGCGCAGCAGCTTCGGGGGCGTGCAGATGGAGCAGGTGCAGCCCAACTCGTTCAGCCTGGGCGTCTTCGGCAGCAGGAAGGAGGACGAGGGCCAGTACGAATGCCACGTGACCGAGTGGGTGCGCGCAGTAGATGGCGAGTGGCAGATTGTGGGGGAGCGCCGGGCCAGCACCCCGGTCGCCATCACAGCTCTCGGTAAGTAAATCTGGCGTCTTTTGCTGGAACCTTTATGGAAATTTTTCCCATGTCAGGAGCCTCACGGTGACTTCTGTTGGTCAGTGTGTTGGCTGGACAGAGATGGCACCTTTCAAAGGTTTGTTTGAAGGAACCCTTGACAGCAGTGTGGACAGGGTTGAGGGCACCGACATGCGTGGTGTGGCCCTGGGGACTGGCAACAGCTGGGAGCTGTTAGCACCCCTGGGCCTGAGTGGGAACAGTTACTGTAAGTGCGTCAGGGGAGCAAGGCCACCTAGCAGGAGAGGTGGTCCAGGTAGAGAACGCACTCCCTCCCAAAACTCACCTAGAAGAGCAGGAGCAAAAGCTCTCTTTCCTGCCCAGGGGCTCAGCCCCCCGAAATGTTCAGAGCAAGGTAATAATCACCTCTTGACTTCTGTTGAGCATTAACTATGCTTGCTTGTCCATCTGAATCCATACCTGGCCAAGAGGTAGACACTTCATTTACAGGAACACCAAGAGGTTAGCTGGTTTGCCCTGGCTCCAGCTCTTAAATGACCAACCTGCACTCTGAACCCAGGAAACCAGCAGTCAGTCGTAATTTTATTTCAAAGTCTGTGTTTTTATCTGCTCCTCTATCAGGCCGTTTCCTTATTAGCATGAAATTAAATGATACCTCGAGATTTGCTAAGAACAGAGAATATTAGATTGGCTTCTCACGGGGTAGTTAAAGAGGCTTTTATCAACTTTTATCTCCGCAATAGAATCAGTATATTGGATTTTAAAAGGCCAGTCTGCTACTTTGCTGGGAAGGTAGATGGTCGTGCCAGGTCTCCTTGTTGATCAGGAGACCACGGTGGCGTTGTCCTCGGCCTCCTCACAGGTGCGGTAGCCTGTGGGGTGCTCTTGGACACCCCCCAATCGAGATGGCTGCCTCTCCAGTGGTTGTGCCCTCAAGTCCTCTATCGCCCTCTAGTCCCCAAGATGGGAATTACACTCCTAGAAGTTGAGTCCCAAAGTTTTGACCAACCTGCTTTTTGCAGTGACCATTTAGCTCAGTTTCCTGTCTCTAGAAGCTTCGTTCAGTGGTTGAGTTTCCTGAAAAACCCAACCCCTGTGCCCAACCCCTGTGCCCCTGAAAAGCCAACACTCTGCAGCAGTGTGGACCTGTGGAGATGGAGCCATGAGGAAAGTTCTGGGCGGATAGCGCTCATCTTCCCTCGTCCTGCGAGGTCAGGAGTGGGGAGGAGTGGTTAGAGTTGGTTGGGGCTGTTTCTCTAGAAGCACTTCTAAAACTTCAGGTTAGCCCCTGAATTTCTTCATGCCCACCCTATGTCTGTGGTTACCTCATCCAGGGGTTACCAAGGTGCTTTGACCTGGGACCCAGGGGTCTGGCTCTATTCTGCTCACCTGTTCTCCACCCTTGGGGTGCGTCTGGGTAATGCCACAATCAGGGCAGCCCAAGGGGGTGGAAGAGCAGGAAGGCACCCCGGAGAGAGACTGCCTTTCAGTCTCATGCAGCACGCACACACATGTCCCACTGGTGCAGTAGGGTGCAGAGCCCCTCTCAAGACGGAAGTGATGGCGGCAGGTGCCCAGGTGAGATATAGGCAGGTACATGCTCTGGCCCTGCTGGGCCATCGTAACCACTCAGTGAAGGAGACCTGGGTCCTCTGGGCACCATGACCCTGGCACGTGCCCATTCAGGCTCTCAGGGAGTCACCTGCTCGGAGAAGCTGTCTCCCCTTTGCTGGGCCAGGAACACCTGGTGCAGGACCTGTCCCTGGTGCTGCGCTCTTGTCCTCGTGGCAGTGCACCTGCTCCCAGTGTGCTGTGACCCCCAAGCCACTTCATGTTGAGGATATGCCTCTGTGTCTCCGCCTTTTTTTAAGGGTACAAAAAGATAACTGAAGAAATCCAGCGAAAGGTCTAGAGTCTCAGCGAATTATGCTGACCTACTGGGTGACTTCAGTTCTCCAGGCTGAAAGACTCATCTGTGCCTGTATGTTACCTGCAGAGTTTCCAGGGTTTCCCTTCATGTCTGCTTTGTTCCTGTAACATGCTGCGTATTTAAGGAAATACCGAAGATACCGTGTCAGGCACTCTGTCCGGTAATTTGCAAAAACTCATTTGATCTTCACGAGGACCATTTCACAGATGGAGACATACAGGCAGAGAGACAGGAAAGGGGTTTGGTCTATGTCACCCCGGAAGGGTCCGAGCTGAGCAGCTGGCTCAGGTCGGTTCCCGTAGCCGCGGCCTGAGGCCCCTGCAGAGAGCACCGTGCTGTCGCGTGCAGGTCTGCCACCAGCTCTGCCATTTACTTGGGCTGTTCATTTCACCTCCGTGGCCTCATCTGTAAAAAGAGATGATCAGCCTCCTTGTCCTCCAAGGTTGCGCTGAGGGTAGAGGGAAGCGTGGTGACAGCAAGGCGCTGACCCCACGCCTGGCGCGGGACGGCTTGAGGCAAGCAGCCTCCTGCTGACCTGCTACTCCTAAGTGCTATTTCGAGGTGGAGGGAGCGCGGATCACTCCTCTTGAGGAGTCAGCATTAGGCACTAGGGATGCTGCCTGTTTGGTTAGCAACATAGGAGAGGCTCAGCGACCCCGTGACTGCAGAACCTACCTCACCCCAGACCCCACCTGCTGAAGGTCAGTCCCCCCTGCAGTGGGTCCCCCACTGCTTCTCTTACCTGGATTTAATGAGAAAAGTGGAAAAGGGGCTGAGGGGGGACCTGTGCAGCCAGGGGCAGAAGGGGATCTCTGTCCTGTCTCCCCCTCTTCAGCACCAGTGCGCTGGTGGGCCAGAAAGGGGAGACGTCCAGCGGGAGAGTGTCCGCCTGCCGCGGTGCAGGGGGTTGGCTGTGGGGCTCTTCTCCTGCCTCAGCATAGGATGCCGCGACTCCAGGGGGGCCCAGCCCCTGTGTCTCCCTGCAGAAGGGACCGTGGCACTCTGGTCTGCGCGGCGCCGCCTTCGGGCAGGGCTCACCCGCCATCAAGGAGAATGGCGGTCTCCTTCTGAGGGGCTTGTGATCGCTTAGGTTGGCACCTCAACCGGTGAAGCAAAGCAGCCTGGGCTGGGCATCGGAAGACAGAGCCGCGAGTGTCCACTTGCTTCCTCCAGGAGCCGCTCCCCGCATTGCTGGCCCCGAGGACCCCAGGGGTCCCCTCTGGCTTGAGTCTCTGCTCTCTCTCGCCAGAAACGGGCTTTGCCGTCACGGCCATCTCCCGCACTCCAGGGGTGACCTACAGCGACTCCTTCGACCTGCAGTGCATCCTCAAGCCTCACTACCCAGCCCGGGTCCCCGTGTCGGTCACGTGGCGCTTCCAGCCGGTGGGCACAGTCGAGTTCCACGACCTGGTGACGTTCACGCGGGACGGCGGGGTCCAGTGGGGGGACAGGTCCTCCACCTTCCGGACCCGCACGGCCATCGAGAAGGCGGAGTCCAGCAACAACGTCCGCCTG
The DNA here is from genome assembly GCA_004024925.1 of Scalopus aquaticus. Classification (NCBI taxonomy): domain Eukaryota; kingdom Metazoa; phylum Chordata; class Mammalia; order Eulipotyphla; family Talpidae; genus Scalopus; species Scalopus aquaticus. The sequence continues at coordinate 11,919 of PVIJ01013833.1, forward strand.
AGCATCAGCCGCGCCAGCGACACGGAGGCGGGCAAGTACCAGTGCCTGGCGGAGCTGTGGCGCCGGAACTACAACAACACCTGGACGCGGCTGGCCGAGCGCACCTCCAACCTGCTGGAGATCAGGGTGCTGCAGCCAGGTGAGCCGTGTGGGCTTAGTGGTCGGAGGAATTGCAAATCTGTAGGAGCCTGCAAAGATCCTCTTTCTCTTTCTTTTTTTTTTTTAAAGGTTTATTTATGCATACAAGCTGGGGTGTAGACCAGAGGTGTGGGGTGAGAGGATTCACCAGAGACAGAGTGGGGAGCAGAATAGGCAGATTGACAGAAATACACTGCTGAGGGGAGTAGCGGGCAAGGCAGGAGAGGTCTGCTGCGCCCTGTGGGAAGCTCCCTCACTGGGTATCGAACTCATGCTTCAATGGCTCTGGATAGCTTCATAGTGCTGTGCTTAACCCATTGTGCCACCAGGGAGGCCCCCTATTCCCCTTTCTTTCTTTTTTTTTTATTGTTATTTATGTCTTTTACATTTTGTATTCCCCTTGGGTAGCCCACCACCAACTCACCCGTGATCCATCTCCATGGTCCCTTGTGTTCTTTTCTATTCCGTTTTGTGCCCTTATCCTCCCTTCCCCCCTGCCACCCGCTGAGTGTCTCTCTCCTATTTGGTTTCCCTATAGCCCTGTTATAAGTGAAACCATGCTATAATTTTCTTTTTCTTTCTGGCTTATTTCACTGAGTATGATCCCCTCTAATTCCATCCATGTCGCTGCGAATTGCATGTGTTTATCTTCTTTCCATGCTGAATAGTATTCCATTGTGTATATGTACCACATCTTCTTGATCCAATCATCTATTTTTGGACATCTGGATTGCTTCCATACCTTTGCTATTGTGACCCTATTCCCCTTTCTTAATGGCCTACTGAGATGCTTCCATCTACCGCATCCGTTCTCTCTCTGGGCGTGTTTGTTTGAGATACAGGCAGGTGCATCCTCCAGCCTCGCTGGGCTGGAGTTTGCTTGGCTGGAGGTTGCATGGCTGGCAGGACGCTTCCTCCTAAGGTGTCCGCGTGTATCTGCTAAGAACTGAAAGTGCCTCCTCCCAGCTGCGGCTCTGCGTCCTCCTCTGGGACTGAGCGTGACTAGAGGGCGTTGCCGCCGTGTTCCCAGGCACGCCTCCTGCAGGTTGCGTTCTTCCAGAGCAGATCCAAGCAGGGGTCACACTCGGATTTTAGTTGTCACGTCACATCTCTTTAGACTCCTTTGATCTAGAACAGTTCTCCAGCCTGTGTGTGTGTGTGTGTGTGTGTGAGAGAGAGAGAGAGAGAGAGATTAACATTGGTGAAGTGTTCAGGCCAGCTCCAGCTTATTTAAACTCATCTCTGATTCCTGCAACAGTGATGTGAATGAGTGATGTGAACCATTGCCCCTCCTCCCCACCCCCTGTCCAGACAAAGGACCGGGGGTGGGGGCAGGAAGACCGTGGACACTTGCTGGCATTGCTGGGCGCTACTGTTGGTGAGACTTGCGCAGTCTGGGGAGCTGAGGTGTCTGGCCCAGGCTCGTGGTGCCGTAAGTGGTGGAGCCAGGACTGGCGCCCTTGCTGTTTCCCTGCCCCGCCCCCTGAGTGTGGGCTCCTTCCTTGCAGGCTGAGGAGCCTCCTGCAGAGGTGGTGAGGATTCTCTGGTCTGGGGAGCTTTCATCAGAGCTTTGTTTTTTCTGTGCCAAACACTCTCCCTTTCCCCTTCCCACAAGGGAGTGGTCAAGCACAGGCCTCTGAAACAGCCCCCTTGGTGTCTGTCCCTGTCTCCTGTACATGGGAGGCTGGTGGGGAGGAGGGCGCAGGCCCCCAGGCAGCGGTGGCGGATTGGACAGGAGGCGACTCTGCCGCATCTTTTATCCCGACCCACCCCTCTGCAAAGCCCGCTTGCACACCTTGCAAAAAGGATTTTGCTGCCTGCCCTCAGCCGTGGTCAGCGTCCAGCCCCATCTGCTGAGCCGCTGAGGTGGTGTCGTTTGCAGCAGTTAAGTGATGGTGACGTCTGGGTTTCTCCTTCACCCCTTGAAACCATCAGCCTGGAACGAGCGAGCTGTCTGGACGGCGGCACGTCCCCTTGGCCGACGAGGGTGTAAACTTGGATGACGGGATGCTCAAGGAAGACACTGCTGTGCTTAAGTGGGTTTTCAGGTTAATGGGGGTTAAGCGTTTGGTGTGAACCCTTGTTGTGGAAAATGGTGGGGGACCAGCGTCGCGGCTGTGATGGCCCCTCTTGCTGACCCCGCTGGCCCTCGAGGGCAGGTTCCGAGCGGTGGGTCCGTCACATGGTCCTGCGGCTGCAGAAGGTAGATAAGTGGGCCCGGGACCTTGCCTGACTTTGCCTTTTGAATGAATCCCCCATATTTGCTTGTGTCTAAAACTATGCAGAATCTAAGACTGGCAGCAGTGCCTATGGGGAGAGTGAGGAATTAGTTCATCGAAGGTTCTAGTAATTTGAATTCTGAGTAAATTTATGGTGCTCCTAAGGGGGAAAGTAGACAGCATTTATTTAGCACGTGTCGATGCCAGACTTAATGGTCACGTTTTCCTTTAAAATTTATTGAACAGTGAGCGCTGAGGTTTGTGTTCCCATTTTGGTTTCCCCACGAGGAAACCAAGGCTCGAGTATACAGGAGACTCGAGGGAGGCCACCAGCTCGGTGAGTGGCAAGTTGAGACTGCAGCGGCTTCTGGATAGCTCCGTTGTCCATTGTGCCATTTTACTGCCTCGTGGGTAGAAGAGGAGCTTGAGTTAGGAGCCCCAGCTCTGAGGCTGTGTCCTGTCTCCTGTGAGTCTGGCTGAGCTGGAAATGGAGAACCACACCCGGAGACTGGGTGGTGGGGCCCAGGCTGTAGCGGGGGCCTCTGCTCAGAGGGCCCCATAATGCACTCTCATGGCCCTCTGGAGGCTGCTGAGAGCAACGGTGGGTGCCTGCGGCCGCAGGACTCCGGGGAGTGGCCGAGCACCGAGAGCGCGTCCCTGTAAGTGCTGTCTCTCCCTTATTAAATATTTACACATTTAGCACTTAGCGTTTTCCAAAGAGCTGCATATTTGTTTTCACTCCTTTCCCTCACACTCTGCTTGGTGTTGATGCTTTTATTTGGGGGAAGTTGAAGTGGCTGGCCACCCATCGGGGTTCTCCCCCCCGCGGCCTCCCTGCAGCTCCCGCTGATGAATGAGGGCCTGAGGCCAGAGGAACCTGACTTGAGGAGGGCCAAAAAGCAGTGAGTGGGGAACTGGGATTTGAACCCAGATTTGCCGTATTAAAAAGCAATTAGGGTGGACAGAAGGGACACTTTGACCCTTCTAAAGGCAGTATAATCCGAAATCATTCTTCCCGCTTCCGTCAGTGGCCTCATTGACAGAAGAGGTCTCTCTTTGTGGGTGGCTGATATGGAGGTGCCTTGGCTGGCCGGGGTCACCAGAGCAGCTGGTATTATGAGTATTTCCCGTGGTCATCGCTCTTCTGGACTCTGCATGTGCCATAGCTACTTAGTTCTTCATGCCTGCAATGAAGCAGGGTGCTGCTTTTGTTGGTGGTGCCCTGACAGAGGTTACAGAAATGATTCAGGGCCCTTCCTGACAGTGAAGGGGTAAAGTCTCAGCACTGTGAAGCTATCAGCAGCCACTGCAGCACGAGTTCGATCCCCGGCAGGGGAGCTGACCCACAGGGCGCAGCAGACCTCTCCTGCCTCCCTGCTGCTCCCCTCAGCAGTGCATTTCAATATATCTGCCTGTTCTGCTCCCCACTCTGTCTCTGTGAGTCCTTCTACCCCCTGTACTTCTGGCCTACACCCAAGCTCTTGTGTTCATAAATAAATAAATCTTAAAAAAAAAATTATCCAGTGAACCATGACAAGTGGCAGAGGCGAGATTCAAATCTAGACAGGAAGTCTGGCTCCAGAGTCCAAACTCTTGATTTTTTAATATTATGGTCTTTTCTAGACATTTAGTTTTCTTCTCCGGGATCCTCTTTGGTACCATGTGTATTTTTTTACTCTCCTCTCTCTGCCTTACCGACCCCGATTTCCTGGTCCCCTTTCATAAGACCTTAAATTTGTTCCTGGAGGTGGGGCCCACGCTGGCTGGTGGCCGAGGAAGTTCACTTGACCCTCTTCCAACTTCCCTGTGTCTTCTAGCTTCTGCCACCAGGGGGCTCTCAGACTTGGGGACCAGAACCAGGGCTGCCTTGCCTTCTCTCCTCTCCTTCCAGGCCTGATCCCGCAAAACAGGGACCTCCTGCCCCGTGTTCTCAGCGGGAATGTGTCCCAGTTCTCCTGGCCCACACCCTTTTTTTTTTTAAAAAAGAATATTCTGTCAGATATTCTACCAGAGTAAAATAGAAACCGGGAGCCAATGCCTCTCTCACGCTGGCCCTTCCATCATGCCCCCTCTGGCCAGTGCTGTCCGGGGCCAGGCTGCCCTGTCTGGTCAGCCCCTGTGTGGTCTGCCCCCGGCCTGCGCCTTGCCAGAGCCTCCTGCGGACCCGACCGCTTCGGCGATTCAAAGCAGAAGTCCCGGCCGCGTGGCACGACTCACTCGTGGGTCATCGGCCGGTCCATGTGCTCTTTCCTGTCCTGCGTGCACATCCCCAAGGAGGCCCCAGCCAAATGCCCTCACCACCCTTTGCTGTGGATTTCGTCTGACCTGATGCCCGTTGATGGTGCCGGGTGCCCCCCGAGGAGCTTTAGGCCACACCGAGGCGGGCCAGCATTCGCGAGTCTTAGCTTTTAATCAGTTCTTTCCTCTTTGAATTTTGGAGCATCACTTTGCTTCCTTCTGATTTTCTTTCACACCAAAACGGCCTCCAATTATAGATCCCTAAATACAGAAGCAATAGGGGATGTGTCAGCATTCATTTTCCAAATGTTTACGACCGTATCTCGGGCTGGCTATTAAATATTGCACATTAAAATTGACAAAGCAATAAACAAGCTTCTAGGCGGACAGCCTCCGGTGGAGAGAGCCCACTTGTCAGTGGTGTATTCTGCTGGGATTTTACTGATGGGTAGTCAGGATGAATATTTAATACCCTCTGGATGCTGCCAAATCCGTTTTCTCCAATTTCTTATTGCTGACCTGGCAGATTGGGAGAGCCAGGGGCTTTATCTTTGTCTCCATGAGTCCAGGGTCTGGGGACACTGGGTCTCCTTGTCACAGTCTGCTTGGTGACAGGCTGCCCTCTCCCTCGGAGGGATTGCCCCTGCTTTCTTCTGGGAGACCTGAGCTGCTCCCCTGTCACACGAGCTGACATTCCGGCACATGGTTCAGCTCCTCTGGCACATGCCTCTGCCTGCTGGGTGCTCATAGATTGGTGCGTGTGTATTTTTTGGTGTGTCCCCAGCCCTCCTCAACCGCAGGGCTCGTTGTCCTGGTGACACCTGGTGCACCTGTTGGAGTCGCTGAGCAGGGGTCTCTCTCTCTCTCTGCAGACAGGAGGGGCTCACAGGTCGTGTCTGGGTTACTCCTGACCAGCCGTTCCCACCTCTGACCTTTTGCTGCTTTTTCCTTGCTCTGCGCTCCCGGGCTCCCTTCTGGAAGCGCGTCAGCGGACCTACTGCGCGCCCGTTTCCACGCAGGGTGCGCTGGCTGCAGAGACAAGGTGTCACAGTCCTGCCGAGGGCTCCATGGAGGAGGTGGCAGGCCGGGGAAGAGTTGTGGGGTGGTGGCGGAGCTGGCCTGGGCCCTGGCTGCAAGGAGGAGGGAATGCCTTTGTGGGGGTGGAGGGGAGAAGCAGCACAGGGCATTTTTGGCTCGGAAGAGTGGGTGAAGCACCTCCCCGAGGCAGGAAGCCGCGGGGAGTCAGGGGGTCTGACCCTGTGTTCAGAGTGGGGGATGGGGAGGCTGTCCACAGTGGCTCGGGGTGAAAACAGCCGGGGCAGCCTGGGCCTCAGTCCGGCTTAGCTCGCGTTACAGTGTGCCCCTGAGCGAGTGTCTTTATGAGGTTGGGGGTAAGAGAATTTATTGCGTGGGGCCGAATGGCACCGAATAGTATTTGTCAAGTGCTCACAGCAGTGCTCCACGCGCGGAGAGGATTATATGTGTTTGCTAAATAAGAATATTCTAAACTGAGCAATTAGGACTTTAGCTCATAGGTCACACAACGTATTTTTATAAAAATTTCGTAATAGCCCCTTGACGGCTCAAATGAAATTTGTGAAGAGACAGTATATCGTATGTGCTCATACCCTCTGCAAAGACTGGTGCGGAGAGGAATTTTTTTAAAGTGGTCTGTAAATAATGTCATTTGTTGGTGCTCAGGGACGGCTGCAGCGGCGGGCCCTGTGTGGCCAGTGCAGTGGGGGGGTCCATGGATCTGCAGGCGGGGGCTGGGGGAGTGGGGGGGTGCGGGGTGGTTCCCCCCCAGGGGGGGTCCACTGACCCTGTCAGCTGCGCTGAAATCCTGAGCAACTCTTGGGGCAATTCTGAATAAAACAGAGCAGCACCCTCCCTTGACTTGGCAAACTGTTAAAACTGTGCCCCAGTTTTTTTGTTTTTGATAGTAAAATGAAAGGAGGCTCCAGGTCAGAGTGGAGTTCTCCCCCAGATGAGTGCTGCTGGGAGCCCCGTGGGGGGAGCCTGAGTTCATGAGCGGCCCAGGTGGGGCTCCGTCTGTCCCCAACTTTAGTCCATTAAGTGCCCTCACCCTCATGTCAGTCAGCACCTGCAGATTTCCGCGCTGTCCTGCGGCGCCGCTGCCCTGCTCAGGGCCGACAGCCGGGTGCTGGCTGGGAGCAGAGGCTGCCAGCTGCCACCCGGGAAGCTCTGCTGGGCAGAGCGGGGGCCAGTGCAGCCCCTGAGCATGACCATCGGGCCCACGTTAGGCGTGAGCGTCGGGGGAGAGGAGTGTGATGGCTGCGTGAGTAGCACCTTCTCCCCGGGATCCCGTGGGAGACACACACACGACAACACTCAGACACACTTAGACTCGTTCACACAGAAACAAAGACATGGGCACCAGCACACACACAAACATACACTAGCGTGCTAGTCATGCATGGGTACACACACATGCACTCACACTTTCGTATTGACACACTCACATACACACACTCCCCAAGAATTGGTGACACGCGCGCGTGCGCGCGCACACACGCACGCACTCTTCTCTGACAGCTTCCCCGTCATGCTCTCTCAATCTCTCGGCTGACGTGTTTCCCTCAGTTTGGAGACCCCGCTGCCAGCCACTGGCCTCTCTGTTCCCGATGCCACGTGTCTTTAATGGAGCAGTTTCTTGCTCCTCTTCCTCTACTTCCTCACAGCCCACGGCTTCCCATCAGCCAACCCTCTGGCTTCCGCCCTCACCCCTGCATGGAAACTGCTGTCCCAGACTTACCTGGAGCCACCTTTTTTTTTTTTTTTAAGATTTATCTTTGCATACAAGCTGGGGTGCAGACCAGAGGCGTTAGGCAGTGAGAGGGTTCACCAGAGACAGAGTGGGGAGCAGAACAGGCAGATCGACTGAAACACACTGCTGAGGGGAGTAGCCGGCGAGGCAGGAGAGGTCTGCTGTGCCATGTGGGAATCTCCCCGGCCGGGCATCGAACTCGTGTCGCCGCTGCTGACAGCTCCACAGCGCTCCACTTAACCCATCGCGCCACCAGGGAGCCCCTGAAGCCACCTTTTCCCACACCTGGGGCTTCTCAAACATGGTGCCCAGCAGACCCTCCCGGAGGCTCTCGGAGCCACAATCGTTTCAGTGTCCGCCCAAGTCCCCCCAAGACGCCGACGAGGCAGGCCCAGGTGCGACAGGTGGACAGAACCTGGTGCTGCTCCAGGTGCCTCACAGTGGGCCAGCACCTGGAACTCCACCCACGCACACAGCCACTCCCCGAAGAGGGTGCACGGAGGATTCCCAGGCGGCTCACCTGGCCCTGCTCTCCGTGCTCCTTGGTGCTCTGCCTCCTCCAGGGACAGCCATGCACCTGTTGCTCAGGCCCGGCCCAGATGTCATGTGTTTTGTGACATTTCCCCCCCCCCCCCGGCCCTTGTGTCTGCAGGGAAGATAAATGTATTTATTCAGTCTTCACTTTGTTCAGCAAATAATCAGGTCATAGTCTCTGCCTTCACATGCCTATCATCTAGTAGGAAAGGTTAGAACTTCAGAGAAAGAACTTCGGGGCCTCCCCGGTGGCGCAACAGATTAACACTTTTTGCTTCACTCATGTATTCACGTGTTCATCTAGTCTCCGGTTTTTCACGCCACGGTGGATTTATTTGGAACTATTAGGAGCTATTTCTTTGATCGTACTCAGTCTAGAAGCTTTAATCTCTATGCATTTAAAATTTCATTAAAATATATCCAGTAGTTCAGGAGCTGTGTGTGTTTTATTGAATGTTTATACCATTCATGCGGTGGCACAGAAAATAGCCGGCACACAAAGTGTTAAGCGCTGCGCTGTGGAGCTGTCTGCTGCAGCGTGAGTTCAACCCCTGGTGGACAGCATCCCACATGGCGCAGCAGACCCCTCCTGCGTCGTCCACTGCTCCCCTCAGCAGTGTGTTTCTGTTGATCTGCCTGTTCTGCTCCCCACTCTGTCTCTGGTGAACACTTTCACCGCCCCACGCCTCTGGCCTGCACCCCAGCTTGTATGCATAAATAAATCTTTAAAAAAAAGAAAACGAACTTCAGCGCAAGGTGTGTGTGGCAGGGTCCAGGGCGGGAAGGGAATCCTTTCTTGGGGAGTGAGTTTGAGTGAAGCGCTGCCAGCCACTGACCCTATTCCTGCTGTCACCATCACTGTCACATGTCAGCTCCAGCTGCACTCAGGGGCCTCTCTCATGGCACCACTTGCAGTGGGTGCGCACGAGCTGCTCATGGGAAGTTGCGGGGTGACGGACACAGTGGGGTGCTCAGAGTTGGGGCATGCTTGCAGAGAGGTGCCCACAGGTGGGGTTCTCGGAGGCGGGGCTTGCAGCTGGAGCACTCAGAGGGAGCACTCGGAGGAGGGAGTGCACCAGGTGGGATTCAGTGCCTCTTTGACCCTGCTTCCTGCTTCCCTTTGGATTCTTTCTTCCTTTTGCGGAGGAATTAACTGAGCCCCAGTCCTCAGTGGCTTATGTTTTCACCTCTGCATTTGTTGCCTCTCTGACCATGTTACAGGTCAGGAGAGGGGCACCCCTGAAGCCCCAGACCTGCCCTGTTCTAAATGGGTTCTGCCATCCGCCACATCAATACAAAACATTTAGGACTTTTTGTGGAAAGAAACTTTAATACAATTAGAAAAGACAGAGAAGACAAAAAATATATTTTCTAAGCCAAGCACCCCATGTTAACCAACTCCTCGTGGGTAAAAGTCCACCCAACCGGGATTGGCCCAAAGCAAGTCCCGAAAGCCTGCCACAGGTCTGGAACAGCTTTTGGCAGGGACCCACACACAAGGGTCAGAAACAGCCAGACAATTCTGGGAGGAACCAAAATACCTTTCGGCAGGGACCCATCCAAAAGATGGGTCAGACAACAGTCAGACAATTCTGAGAGGAACAGAACAAAATCAAAACCAAAGTCAACACAGCCATTGTTAACTCCCCCACGCATCTCTCACCCACCTCTCTTTCAGTCAGTCCAGGCCAGTGCAGCTTCTTTACAAGTCTCTCTGCTCCGTGGGCCTCTTCTGGCTCCATCCTTCTTCCGTCTCCTCCTGTCTTCTGTGTGTGTTCTTTGTCTCCTCTGTGTCTCCGCTGTGTCTCCTCTGTGTGTGTCCTCTTTCTCTTTAAACTTCTCATATCCTGCTCAGCTCCACCCTACTTTGGGTGGGACAGGGAACCTGGGACACACCCTTTCTCCTGGGAACCACCCTGTTAACAACCACATTCTTTTACACAGCCAAGCACAAAGTTTCCCAGGCTTTAAGGTGCACCTGAATCACCTGGGGATCTTGTTCAAGGGCAAATTCTGACTCAGTGGTCTGGGGGTGGGGAAACCTGAGAATCTGCATTTCTGACAACCCCATCTGTGCCCCTGGAGCTGCTGGAACACGACAGCCCTTAATATATTGCAAGTTTACCATTAGCATTTGATCGTTTTCAACCTAAAGTTGAACATCTTGGGGGGGGGGGGGCGCAGAGCCCAGAACCAGAAAGAAGTGGAATAGCTAATATACATCGTTGCAAGTTTGTTACAGAGCGTGTGCTAAACTTCCCACAGTCTGTTGCCTTTAGTCTATTAGACAGATCCTGTGATCTCATTTTACAGGTGGAAGCTCCTCTGTTCCTTAAGGGGCAGTCCCCCTACTTCTATGGAGGAAGGGATGCAGGCTGCACCTGCCCATGGCAGGACTTGGGAGCTCTTCCTAATTCTCTGGGGAGGCTGGAGACTCCCCTGGGCTTTGGGGAAGGTCCTCCCTGCCCTTGAGAGATGGGAGGAAATGCAGAGAGCTGACCCCTCCCCCCACCTGTCAGACATGTGCATTTCAAAAGTGCCTCTTTTTCAGTACTTCACAATATTTTGACATGGGGGGGGATGAAAATGCTTTGAAACATTTCTGTTGGATTCTTGTTCTCAGCCCATGTGACTGAATTAAAGTTTAGTCGTAGGATTCCTCTTGAACATATGCAGTTACTATAGCAATTGAGGTTTCCTTAGTAACAGTTGCAAAAATAATCTGGCCCCAATTAATAATACATTTTAAAGCTCTTTCTACTCTACCCTGAACAACCCAATTTTTTTTTTTTTTTTTTTTTTTTGGCCAAGAACCAGATAATTCAGGTGGTGTCATTTGCTCTGATAGAGATATCATTTGCATGTGGTGAATCGGGTTGGAAGGGAATGAAAAGGGAGTTGGTTGCTTCACGATAGGAATCCAATCTCAAAGCTGACTGGCAAGCTGATGGGAGTCTGGTTTCCAGAGCTGGGGCGCTTAGGGGCGAACCCCGCCCTGGATCCCAGGGTGTTCTGGAGGACTTTCTGCCTTTGAAGAAAGCAGGAGACCGGCTTGTTCACAGAAAAGATGAACCCGGAAGGGGTTGTGGGGTTTCTCTCACATTAGTGCTTGAGGTGCCTCACAACCTGATGCCCGTGGGCCCGGAGAGGGCGCCAGCTGATTGCCCCTGGGGAGCCGTGTCCTCTGAGGTGCTTCCCAGAGATTGCCTTGGGTGTGGCCACACCTTACGGGCTGAGTCCTCTCAGCTGCTTCAACCATTTGTGTATCATCAGGGCGCACACGTCACAGCCTAGAAAAAGACTCAGTTGGCGCCTGGGTCTCCGCCTGGATGCGGTCTGCTGTCTGCCCCACCAGGCTCCGGAAGAGCCAGCTGGTGAGCCGGGCGCCGGCACCGGGGGCTCCGTCCCAGGTCTGGGGCAAGGCTGGGCCGCAGGGGTGCTGGGGACTGGCTGGCAGCATCCCCCTGCATCCTGGGCTGTGGGGGTCCGGGCTCACCTGGGCTTCGTTCTCAGCTGGTGAGTCATTTGGTGCCCGCAAGCTCTGCATGAAGAAAAGGGGTAGAGGTAAAATGAAGCTTTTCCGTTGGCTTGGAATTTGGAATTGTGTCTTTTTCCTTTTTCCCGTCTCAGTAGGGCGGGTGGTGGGTAGGGGAGCGGGCCAAGTGCGATAGTGAAGGCGTGGTGAGGTCTCATTACCTTCCGAAGACAGTTCATTAAACCTTGGCTCCGTGCTGCCCGAAGGTGAGCCCGGTTATTAATTAGCAGGTGGGCCGGCACTCCAGGGCTCCCCTTTTCTCTGACTTTAGAGCAGGATAGCGGGGGGCTGGGGAGACTCTACTTGGCTCCGCTCTGTCGGGTTTGCGTGTCATTTTCTCCTCAGCCTTCTCCCCGTCTCCCCCCAGGAAGATCCACCCAGCATCCTCTGGCTTCTGCTGCTGTGTTTTTTCCAGCACACCCTCTGTCACTCACCCACTTACACGTCTCAGCAAACTCGGCATGCACGCACCGAAGCCCAGGCACCACGCTGGGCTCTGGGGGTGCTCTGGGGGTGCAGTGTGAGAACCTCCGTGGGCAGCACTCGAACTCTTCAGAGCATCTCGTACTTGGGTCATGCGGGGCACAATGTGACATTTGCTGAATTTCTGCAGACTGAATCCGAGAAGCTTGAGTACTACTCTTTGGGGGCTCGTGGACGAGAGCAGAGGGAGACTGAGATAAGAGGGTGCCGGTGACCACACAGAGGCACACTGGGAGGGGTGAGACGAGGGAGGGATCGATGGGGTGAGCAGAGAGAAGGCTCCAGGCAGACATGCTCCGTAGAGAAGGGCAGAGGACAGCGCTCAGGGGCAGCCGCCTGGGGGAGCCGGGGTGGGAGATTTGGGGTTTGAGAGGGGACCACGGAGGTGAGGAAGGACAATGGATGAGGCCAGAACCAAAGGAACTTTGTGTTGTGAAAGGAACTTTTTTCCCTGTATGACCTGTAAGCAGTCGGCACCATTGACCTTTTTTAAACGGGAAAGTGGCACAGACTGTGGTTTCGCTGCGCCCCCAGAGGTGCGACGACGGCAGGAGAGCTGCAGGAGACGAGCGGCCTGGGCGAGGGGCCAGGGAGGGAGGGCCGGGGTGAACTCCGTTCCACGGCGCTTTCCTCTGGGCCGGCTTCCTGGGGAGCTCGTCCAAGCTCGAGCCCCGAGGTGTGGCCGGGCCCCACTGACCGGCTCCTGTCCCTTTGCAGTGACCAAGCTGCAGGTGAGCAAGTCCAAGCGGACCCTCACCCTGGTGGAGAACAGGCCCATTCAGCTCAATTGCTCGGTCAAGTCCCAGACCAGCCAGAACTCCCACTTCGCGGTGCTCTGGTACGTGCACAAGCCCTCGGACGCCGACGGCAAGCTCATCCTCAAAACCACCCACAACTCCGCCTTTGAGTACGGCACCTACGCCGAGGAGGAGGGTCTGCGGGCCCGGCTGCAGTTCGAGAGGCACGTGCCCGGCGGCCTGTTCAGCCTCACCGTCCAGAGGGCCGAGGTGAGCGACAGCGGCAGCTACTACTGCCACGTGGAGGAGTGGCTGCTCAGTCCCAACTACGCCTGGTACAAGCTGGCCGAGGAGGTTTCGGGGCGCACGGAAGTCACTGTGAAGCAGCCAGGTGAGGATGGGGTGCAGCCCCCCTGTGCCGGGGGGTTTAATGCAGAGACTTGCTGGAGTGGGGGCCTTTGAGGCCCACGCTGGGGGTGGCTGCGTGGACACGACCATCCTCTGCCTGCAGTAGGCCCCGGTGCCAGTCGCCCCGAATAGCGTCTTTGACTCTGCTGTGGGGGACCACCGGGAAGAGTCTGGGGTGGGGGGCTGCGTTGTCAAGGCGCAGCAAGCAGGGTTCCTGGCCACTCCTGGCCAGCACTCATGCCTACGTGGCATTTTCCTCTCCCTCACCTGCTTCCCCGTTCTTCCCGACCACCCACCCCGCCCAGGGGTGAGCCCTTCCCATCTCTGAAATGAATCACCACTCAGCCCCCAGGGTGGGGGTGTGGCGGGGGGCCTAGTCTGCTCCCTGACACATGGATCCGACCTCTGCTCCAAGGCATCTGCCTCCGCAGCCTCAGCTCCATTCTGGGGCAGCCCTTGTTGCTGGAAAGGACTGTCATTTCCCTCCCAGGTTTTAGCTCAGTCCCTAGAATAACCCAAGGTGACTTTGCACCATCTCCTTTGCAGCACCTGAAAGGAGCTCTTAGTGCCTCCGTCAGATTTCCCTCCTCCTTATTAAAGAGTTCTAATTTGTTACCTTCTCACATAAGGCTTTGAGCCTGCCTCCCCCTCACTTATGCATGCCCTGTACTTGGGTGTTCCTGACTGTACTTCCTCATGCAGTGTGTTGCCACTCCTAGCCCCATCTTGGTGCTTTTATTGGTGCTGCCCTATCCTCATGGAATGCAGCCTACTACCTGTCCTGTACCTCAGACTTCACTCAGCAGCACCTCCAGGAAGCCTTCCCTGATTTCTCCCTTATTTCCAGAGGTTTCTGTATAAAACACATAGTACAGTTGTTTATTCTCCGCTGTACTATAAGCGCTTTGAGGTCAGGCTGTGTCTTTGTACTTCAGCCTCTGGTTTAGCACCTTAATAAATAGTGGTTGAATATAGAATGAATGGTCACTTCCTTTGAATATACAGAACCTTTATTCTTGCTGTTGGCTTAGCCTGGAACACGTTGACCATAGATACTCATTTATTTGATTGTCTCTTAGAGAGGTGTTGCTCATTCATTTTAACCTAGCCAGCTATTACCCTACTCTCGTTGCACCTGTCACCACCTGAGCTTCTGTTGATGCTCACGCATTGCTTAATGACAGCTTGGTCAGCAGCAGGCTGCGTATACCACGGCGGTCCCTACAGGCTGTCCCACAAGGCCCGGTGTGTGCTGGGCTGTGGCTTCTAGGTTCGGGTACATGCGCCCTAGGACGTTCGCAAAATGATGAAATCGCCTAACAGCGCATTTCTCAGAAGGCTGCCCTGTCATTCAGGGGCACGTGGCTGTTTAGTCCTGCCTAAGTGTCTATTCATGCTGGTGGGGCCACTGACCGCTGGTCTGTCTATTCGCGTCCATCTACCTGTTGCCTCTTCCCCTGGACTTGAAGCTGCCTCTGTGCCAGCACTTTGCTTTCTCACCTTTTCTGTCCCCACTGCTGATCTCCCAAGAGGCCCCGATAAAAACTTGGTCAAGCAGACCAGAGGGAGGAGTCCAGGTGTGGCCGGCCCGGCCCCCGCCTCCTCAGCCGACTGCATTTCTGAAGCTGCCCACGTTGGCCCTTGTCAGCCCGCAGGGACATCTTATGCTGGCCCTTTCGGTCTGACTAGGAGGTGCCTCTGGTCAGAATGGACCTGTTGGCTTTTCCAAGGCCTGCCTCAGGCTGGTCCCCAGGGCTTTGAAGACTGAAGGTGCCTGCAGCCCAGAAGTGTCTTTGGGTTTCTGTTCTGCTTTCAGTTCTGGCCATTTTGTCTGCTAGGAAAGAGTGAACGCCTCCTCCCCACCTCATGTCCTCTCGGTCCCTGTCCCGCCTTTCCCTTTTCTTGTCTGTACTGAAACTGAGAGATTCTTCTCGGATCCTAAATGTATCGCGTTCCCCTCCTGAGATACGAGAGTCAGACCGAGCTGCTTGGGCCCACGTGGGGCCGTGGGGTCCTGGCTAGAACACGCTCAGTGAAATAGCTTTCTGTGGGGAAAGTGAACACTGTAAAGCAGAAAACTCACAGGGCATTTCCTTTCTCAGTGAAGGTTTTGGATTGAAGGGTTTTTTTTTTGTTTTTTTTCTTCCTACATCTAATTTATTTCCTTTTTCCCTTCCCCACCCTCCCCATTAGAAAATCAATGCTAAGGGTTTCTGGAAAACACCAAAAAAAAAAAAAAATATGATGAAGAAGAAAATGATCATCTTTCAAGTCACGGGCACCTAGCATGAGAAACTGATTATTTGAAATAAATTTCCTGCTCAATTATTTTTACCCTTTAATTACAAAAGTAATTGTGTGTTATAAAACATCCTGACAGTACTTAAAATAAAAAGTGGAGGTGCAGGAGCCCCCTCAGATGTCACACAGGAGATGGTGGCCCCAGGTGCGTCTGTGCCTTTGGGGGCTTCTCCTCCCCTCTGGTCCAGAGGGGTGCGCCAGGCCTTCCGTGACATCACGAGCGCCCCCAGCCGGGCGCTGCAGGGACTCCCCTGAGGAGGGTCTGCCTGAGTTTTCAGACCGCCAGCCACATCAGTGCCTGTCTTTCTGATGTCAGGGCCTCTCTGGCCCCCCGTGTGGTGTCTTTGGAAGGAGGTGAGAGCTGCACTTCTAGGGCCAGCTCTTGAGCATATCGCAGTGGGTTTCCTTGATGGCTCTTTCATGCTGACAGTCCAGCATATTCTGTCGTCACATAGTCAGTATCAAAATCTGCTCTTGCTCTGCAAGGGGTTTCCGGTGCCCTTCCCCGGCAGCCGCCGTTTGGAGGTACAGTCCCCTGCAGCCCGTACTGTCCTCGTACAGTCAACCGAACTGATGAGGGTCAGAAACCGGGGAACACAGTTACTGTGCCCCGGAGCCTTAACATTGCACCTCCCAAAGTGCCGGCTGTCCAGGGTGCGAGTCTGAGCACTGCTTCTGCCCCGTGTGTACTCACCTGTTTGGAAAGGTGCGCGGGTGCGGCTCTGCTCCCGCCTGCTGACCTGTCCCCTCGCCCTTGCAGACAGCCGCCTGAAGCTCAGCCAGGCCCAGGGGAACCTGTCCGTGCTGGAGACGCAGCAGGTGCAGCTGGAGTGCCTGGTGCTGAACCGCACCAGCGCGGCCTCCCAGCTGCTGGTGGAGTGGTTCGTGTGGAAGCCCAACCACCCGGAGCGCGAGACGCTGGCCCGCCTGGGCCGGGACGCCACCTTCCACTACGGGGAGCAGGCGGCCAAGAACAACCTGCAGGGGCGGCTCCACCTGGAGAGCCCCTCCGCGGGCGCGTTCCGACTCTTCATCCAGAACGTGGCCGTGCAGGACAGCGGCACCTACAGCTGCCGCGTGGAGGAGTGGCTGCCCAGCCCCAGCGGCGCGTGGTACAAGCGGGCCGAGGACACTGCGGGCCAGACGGCCGTGGCTGTCACGCGACCAGGTGAGGCTGAGCGGCAGGCCCCGCGCCCTCGGGCGTCCGGCCGAGCGGTGTGAGATTCCCGCGCTGCGGGACTGGATTAGTTCGTTGTCCGTTATTAGCTCATTCGTTTCATTTGCGCTGAGCTATATAGGCATTTACATTTTGCATTTGCAAAATGAACCCCCCAAGAGGGGTACAGAAATGGAGCGGTACAGAGGCTAGAGAAGTGCAGAGATGGAGGGGTGCAGAGACACCAGATGAAGGGGTGCAAAGACAGAGAGATGGAGGGGTGCAGAGGCTGGAGGGGTGCAGAGACACAGATGAAGGGGTGCAGAGACAGAGAGATGGAGGGGTGCAGAGGCTGGGGGTGTGCAGAGACACAGATGGAGGGATGCAGAGATGGAGGGGTGCAGAGACACAGAGATGGAGGGGTGCAGAGATGAAGGGGTAGAGAAATTGCCCCCCTAGTGAATGGAAAATCACACGTCTGGCTTTGTCCTGGAGCGATGCTGTTTCTTAACCAGAACACCATTGCCTGTCATTCCTAGAGCAGAGGGCATTTGCTTTTTAAAGAACAATTTCAGATTCAGACCAGTGGTCTCTGCAAAAATCTCGAAGCTGTGTGGATTAAACAAATTTAAGCTTATCGGTTTCCAGTGGAAAAGAATTAGTTCACATGTTTTAAATAGAAAAAGAGGAAGAATCTGCGGTTTCGCTCTCACTTCGTCATAATTCAGTTGTACTAATGACTGTGTGGCCTGGTGCTTTTCTTGTCTCCCTGATTGTTCCTCAGGTGCCCAGGTGCCTGTCAGCACTGGTTTATTTGTTGCTACACAGTTAGGCGCGTAATCAAAGCTGAGGGGTACAGAGCTTGGGGGCCTCCGTTCACGAGTCCCCCCCGATCTGAGGGTGAGCGGTCGGCTCCTCCAAGGTCCCAGAGCAGAAGTGGGCTCCTGTGCCCTCCTGCCACCTGTAGCCAGCTCTAGAGCTCCGTGTGCCAGCTGTGTGCCCCAAGACTCCAGATGGGCTGAAGGGGCTGTAGAGGGACTGGGCAGAGCCCCACAGAAGAGGTGGTGCCCTAGCCTGTGTTCGCCTGGGAGCGGCCCTCGGCCAGGTCATTGGAAGCCCAGGATGCCCTTGGGAAACGGCCCGTTTAGCCTCCGTCAGTAGCGTCCGGCTCGGCGCCCCTGCCCCGGGTGACGTGCTGGCACCTTTCACGAGCATCTCGGCAGCGGAGCCAGCGCAGGTCTTTTAGGAGCCAGGGCTGAATGACTTGTTCAGAACCTACCCGAGTGAGCCAAACCAGAACCAGCAGCAGCCAAATACAGACGAGGTCCCGGCCGGTCTGTGCCCTGGCGCCGCCGCACCTGCTCCGGGGGTCCCTGGTGTTCGGGTCCCCACCCCAGCCAGGAGGGCCCTGCCCCGTCAGCCTCCCGGGGGTGCCCGCGCCCAGGCTGAGGCTCTCAGGTCTGTGGTCTGTTGTTTGGCTTCTTTCCTGGTAGGATGTTTACCTCCTGGCACTCACCCAGGGCGGGCGGCAGTGCCAGCACACAGTTTAAATCAGAAGCAGATGAGGGTGAAGTGGTTTCCTGGGGCTGCCGTCACAGTCAGCACTGACGTGGCAGCTTCAGCAATAGAAGTGTGGTCCCCGCAGATCCAGGGCAGAGGTCTGAGGTCGGGTCAGCAGGGCCGGCTCCTCCTGAAGGTTCAAGAGGAGAACCCTTCCTCGGCTCATCAGCTGCTGTGGCCCAAGTGCTCCCTGGCTTCTTTGCTTTGGAGCTGCACAACTCCATCTCGGTACCCCTCCAGCCTCTGCACCCCTCGAGCCTTTGACCCCTTCATCTCTGCACCTCTGCATCCCTTGAGCCTCTGCACCCCTCTATCTCTGTACCCCTCCATCTCACTGTCTCTGTTCCCCTCCATCTCTGTACTTCTCTACCCTCTGCACTCCTCCATCTCTGTACCCCTCTAGTCTCTGCACCCCTCCAGGCTCTGCACCCCTCCGGCCCTGCACCCCTCTGCCCTCACTGGCCCTTCTCTGGGTCCTGCATGTCATCTGCTCTCTTTATAAGGACTCAAGTCACTGCCCTTACCCTGGCCCACATGGTCACATGCAAGAACCTATTTCCAGTGCAAGTGCATTTGCGAGCTCCCAGTAGCTATGAATATGGGGCAGGGGGTGCGGAAATGCCCTCCAGCCTCCAAGGCAACAGCGCAGCTCCCTCCTGATTCCCATAAGCGGCCACGTCCCCGGGTCGCATAGCTCTCCGGCCGGTGTCCCGCGCAGCTATCCACAGACGCACAGTCCCGGCCGGGCGTGCTTCCTCCTGCTTGTGCCGCGCCCGTGCAGGGCTCTGTGCTCTGTGACCCGGGGTCTCCTCCCGCCCCTGCTGCCAGCACCAGCTCCTCCCTCTCAGCCAGCGCCTCGTCTTCTGTTGCGGGGGTGGCAGCGTGAAGTCTTTCGGGACGGACACTTAGGTGGTTCTGAGCGCAGAAATCACAACAGTCTCTCCCGTCTCTGCCCCCCTTCCCAGATGCGGCCCTGCAGGTGGACACGGCGGTCCCCAACGCCACGGTGGCCGAGAAGGCCGCCTTCCAGCTGGACTGCAGCATCGTGTCTCGCTCGAGCCAGGACTCCCGCTTCGCTGTGGCCTGGTATTCCCTGAGGACTAAAGTCGGCGGGAAAAGGGGCAGCCCCGGCCTGGAAGAACTGGAGGAGGAGGGGCCGGAGGAGGAGGGGCCGGAGGAGGACCCCACGGAGCGGACAGCGCTGCTGCGCGTGGGCCCTGACGCCGTCTTCGGCCCGGAGGGCGCCCACTGGGAGGGCAGACTCCGCTTCCAGAGGCTCTCGCCGCTGCTCTACCGGCTCACGGTGCTTCAGGCCAGCCCCCGCGACACGGGCAACTACTCCTGCCGCGTGGAGGAGTGGCTGCCCGGCCCGCAGCGGGAGTGGTACCAGCTGACGGAGGAGGAGTCGGCCGCCGTCGGCGTCCACGTCCTGGACACGAGTGAGTTTTCCCGGTTGGCAGGAAGAGCGTCGCTCGCGGCTGCACACTCAGGGCTGGTTTGCAGGTTAATAAGCACTTTGCTCGCCCGTCACGGGCAGTTAGGATTTGACACACCCGTTCGTATCACTGAGCCCTGGTTGCCCAGGCCAGAAGTCGGGGTATGAATGGAAGTGAGAACATGTCACTCATCTTTGCGGTCATCCTGGTGCTGCACCGCGGCTCGGTGTGGCGAGTCTGTTCACTACCCCCTGGCAGAGGAGATGCATCGCCCAAATACGCTGTCAGGCGTTACTGTGTTGCTCTTTAGGATATTCAGTCTAAGCTCTTTAGCCAACAGCAAGTGTTTCAGACTCATCAGAAGAGAATGAAGCCTGAAGGCCTCACTGTCACTCTTTGTTTTCCCTGGGTCATTTTTATTTTGGAGGGTTACTTGGAGGTGAGGTCACTTGGGAGGACCAGGAGGACCAGGACTTGGGAGGTGAGGTCACTGGGAGGACCAAGGGGGCAGGGCAGTGATGTCACAGAGGTCCTAGGAACAGTTGAGCTTGCCGTCGGTGTTGCTACAGAATGTTCCAGAACTCTGAGTTTATAGAGTACCGAGAGACTCCATAAACAAAGTGGAGGAAATGTGCTTGCTGACCTTATCTGTTCTAACCATGTACTCTTTGGGTTGGCTTCTGTCAAAATGTGGACTGTCTCAGACTGAAAATGTCATAGCAGAATTAACCTGTAATGCGGAAGTGAAAATGTCACCAGAACTTTCAGCTTGTTTTCCGCCAAAATATTTTCCCAGTTTTGTTTTGAGGATTTGAATTTAGTTTTCTTTTTCTTTGATCACCCCGTGGCTTCAGATTGACTTGTGTGATACTGCGATTTTACAGGTCAGAGTAGTCGATGGTCAACAAGTTCATATGCTTTCGAGATCTAGTAGGTAGAAGTGCATGTTAGATTTTTTAAACAAAACTGATAAGCAGTAGCTGTGCAATAGAAAGGAAGACAGGAAACGTCCTGTATTGTGCTCAGACCGCGCCCCCCCAACACTCTCTGGAATAAGCCCCGGTCCAAAAGCACAAGGAACGTGTGGAGACCACGTTTTCTCTGCCCACTGTCGCGATCCCTGTGGGTTCACTTTCAGGGAACAAAGAATATCCAGCAGCCTCCAGAGACCGGGCTCCTGCTGAGTCCTCCCAAGTCCAAGGGCAGAGCTGGACCGGGGCGGGGAGCCTGGCTTCATGTCCCTCCATGTCCAGGGGAGCGCATCGTGTTCTCTGCAGCCGCAGACACCCCGTGGACGTCTGTGGGCCCACAGTGATATTTTAGTTGGTCACGTTAATTAAAGAAGCATTATTTCTGGTAAAACTGCTCTCGGGCTGTCAGGGAGACAGCATTTATATTCCCGAAGAAGGACTTTGGGAGCAGAACTAAGTGCAGAGGGAAAAGTGTAAAATAGAACCATGTAGAGTGAGACCCAGCCGGGGTCAGCTTCTTGCCGTCCCCGTCGCAGCTGAGCTCAGCCAGTAAACCGCATTTTGTCACGTGGCGCCGGCTCACCAAGGGGCTTGGGAGCGTTGCTGTATTTGAACCGATGATGGGGAGCTAGAAGAGGCGCTGTTGTGCATTAGAGAATTCAAGGGTGGGGCCTCCCTGGTGGCACAACGGGTTAAGCACAGCACTAGGGCTGTTCAGAGCCACTGCAACACAAGTTCAATCCCCGGCCAGGGAGCTTCCCACATGGCGCAGCAGACCTCTCCTGTCTCCCCGCTGCTCCCCTCAGCAGTATACTTTAGTAGATCTGCCTGTTCTGCTCCCTGCTCTGTCTCTGGTGAATCCTCTCACCACCCCGCACCCCTGGTCTACACCCTAGATCTTGTATGCATAAATATATAAAATCTTTTTTTAAAAAAGAAGGAATTCAAGGGTGGGACCGCAGCATTAGTGGTAGCGGGGCGAAGGAAGGCAGGGGGGCGGAAGGCCACCAAGCAGCTTCCTGTGGGCGGGGCGAGGTCTCCGGGAGCAGAATTCGGGTTCTCAGCCCCTTGTCTTGTCTCCCTCTCGGCCCTTCCAGGCTCCAGCCTGCAGTCCGTCATCTGCTCCAACGACGCGCTCTTCTACTTCGTCTTCTTCTACCCCTTCCCCATCTTCGGCATCCTCATCATCTCCATCCTGCTGGTGCGCTTCAGGAGTCGCAGCTCCAGCAAGAACTCCGACGGCAAGAATGGGGTGCCCCTGCTGTGGATCAAAGAGCCACACCTCAACTACTCCCAGACCTGCCTGGAGCCCCCCATGCTCAGTATCCACCCAGGAGCCATAGACTAAGGGCCCTCGGGGCTGTCGGCCTCGGAGGACCGAGAGTCTCCTTTGCTGCCTCCTGCTCTGGGACTGGCCGTTGGCAGCGCCCCCTGTGCAGTGCCCCGCGGAGGTCTGACTCGAACGCGGGCACCGTCCCCTGCGGTCCCCGGGACAGTCTGCCTCTGGGCCGTCTCGGCGGTTGGCTGCTTGCAAGGAGATGTCGTCATCCGCAGAATTAGGTTTTTGGTTTTGTTTTTGGTATTGTAGTGAGTAGCTCCAGGTGCCACATCTACTCACTGGTTTCCTCGTATTCTCAGATAGCTGTTACAGGGGTTCTTACTCTTTGTCATGGACTTTTTAAATCCCTTTGCTTTTCCCTTTTTGGATTCCGTAACGTTGTGGAAGAGCTTCTCTTACAGCTGATGGCAAAAGGAAGGACGAACTTACTATCGCGAAGGGACCTCTTCCAAGACGTTTTGTTTTTACACTTGAAAATGCCACCCGTGGATCAAAACACATGCAAACCTTTTTTACTTTCTTAACAAGACTTGAAAATTATGTGTAGCGTGGGCCCAATTTGTAGCTTATCTTTTCCCTCAGCTGGAGATGTTGGAACCACTTCTTAGTCAAGACGAAAGCACTGAATTTTCTTCAAAGAGCTGTGTGTGTCTGAGAGGAACCCCACATCCTCCCACTAGGGGTAGATGGTACCCAGCCAGCCGAGCTGTCGGGGGCCCAAAAAAGGTGTCATCTCAACGTTGCCAAAAAAAAGAAAACTTTCTTGGAGAAAAAGTCCGAAACTACAAGCAGCACACACTCGCCAAGTGGGACAGGCCGAGGCTGCTTTTAGCGCGAGGCATTTGGATGAGCCAGAGCCCGGGATTAGAGAAGGGGGGTGGGGGGCGCAGGCTGACCCGCCGCGCAGTCTCCGCGGCCCGAGCAGGCGGCCTTCTACTTTAAGGTGCTTTGGCAAACTCGAGGTGAAGTGGCCACTGGGCTGCAAGGGGACAGTCCTGAGCTGACCACAGGGGCCCTGAAGGAGCCTGGGCTGGCCGACAGCTGCATTTCCTGAGGAGGGACAGCCAGAACCTGGTGCTGCAGGGTGGGGAGGAATAGCAGCCACCTCCCCGGAGCTGTGCAAGGTCGGGCTTTGTTCCAATTTGATGTTCCCTAAAGATGCCGGCGTCTGTGTTAGTCTTCCTCTCCCCTGCCCCTCGTCTCCCTGCCCTGGAACATCAGCCGAGAGGCGGGCTGCCCGGCTCCCCTCCTCAGAGAAAGCGAGCACACGCGGTGTCTGCCTTCCAGCCCTTCCCTCTCTTACATCTCGCTTGGGGCTTCAGGTGATTGTTTATTGTTAGAATTATTTTGTAAAATTTGATTCTAGTTACAGCCCAACAAGGACCAGTGTCACCTTATTTACACTAGATGGTGCTCCCTTGAGCACCATCAGTGGTCCTCCATGGAGATCTGCCCGTGTCCTGGCTTGCCCCTGTTTGGCTGGCGAGGAGTGCCGTCTCCCTTCCTCTGTGAACTTGCATCTTGAACCCCCAGGGAATTGCCAGTTTGGAATGAGCCACCAGGGATTCTGGAACTTGATGGAGAGATGGCTGCGGAACCTCGCTGAGACTGAGCAGACTGGGGTAGCTGTGGGACCCCCAGGCCGAGTGGGTGCTGCTGGTCTCTAGCAGGATCTGCGGGTGGCGGGGGCACAGCAGGTGCTTTGCTGCGGCTGCTGGGGAAGCAGGGAAGCAGGCAGCTGCTCAGCCCGCTGCCGACAAGCCGGTAGCCCGGGATGCTCTTTAGACACCTTCATCCCACCGCTGCCCCCAGCGCGTCCCACTCAGGCTGCATCAACACTTCCGATGTGCAGAAACGACTCGGCGGCGAGGACGGAAGGTGTTCTTTGCCCCATTTGCAGGGTGGACATTGCCTACCCCTACCTTACAGACTGAGTCGGTGAGGGAAGATGACTGACACTTCGTTTGATTGGAAGGATGCCAGGGGCGTGCCTGGGGCTGGGGTGTGTAAGATTTGAGTTTGAATTGGTTCACAGCTGTAGAAAAGTTAAAATATGAAGCAGTGGCAGGAAATTTGAAAGAAAAAAAGAAACCGGAGCCAGTATTTTAATAATTTTTTTCCTGTGTATTTTCTATTGGCCCTGGGGGATCCCCTCCAAAGGGGAGCTTTTCCAAGCTTTCTATGAAAATCCCCAGGACCTGCTTGCTTTGGCCATTTCTATGGCAATGGTGTCAAATGTACGGTAATGGTGCCCTCCGGTGGCCGCGAGCCTCATTGCACGTTGCCTCTTGGAGCTTATATTATCATCTGGGACCAAGAGAGGAAACCTGCTGTCCCCTCTCGACTGGATCTGCGTCTCTGGAGTTGCATTTATGAAAAACCACACTGTGGTAGGCCCATTCCAGGACATGGAGATGACCGCACGCTCTTTCACCAGGGTGTTTCTGTAGCAAGTTTTCATATTCTTTTCAAACAATGGTTTCTCTGCGTTAGTTGAAGGAAAAAAAAAAGTGGGCTAAGAAAACTATCCATGCATGATGTAGAGAGCTGTTGATTTGTTTTTGTTTGCTTTTTTTAAGGAACACTATTTGTAAGATGTTGCACTAAAATGTTTTATATACATTTCAGAGACCTGTAGTAAATTATGTTGAAAATATAGCTGTTTGCATTAACTGGAGTCTGCTGTCCTTCCTCCTCCGCTTCTCTGCGACGGGGCCCTGGGCTCAGGAGCTCCCCCCCTCGTGGGCACCCTAGACCCAAGGCTTTCAAACGGTAGCCTTCGTGCTAGGCCCCGGCCCCCTCCCCCAGCCGAAGTGGTGCCTTCCTACAAATGACACAACACACTCCTTCCTCGACACACTGCCAGCTGCTGAAGGGCATCACAGACGCTACTCTGGTGAGTGCGTTCAGAATGCAGGGCAGACAGTCTCTGACTGCCTTTTCCTGGGGGTTGGGGCTTGGGTAGGCAGGACGGATGGGGGGAGAGAAGCTGATGGAGAAGGGGGGCAGGAACGTGGGCAGCCTTGGCTACCAAGGGCCTCTGCAGTGGCCCCAGCACGTCCGCCAAGTGCGTGTATCGCCCCGGCCTGGAAGGCTCCAGCAAGCACTTTGAGCATGGAGGAAAGACGCCCGCCCAGTGCCCGGCACCCGTCTCTGGCCCCCGCACATCTCAGAAGCGTGTTGGCCTTCGTCACATCTGCGAGCTGAGAACGACGGAGTGCGTAAAGCACAGCAGTGATGCGTGATTGGAGCCCATCTGTAATTCCTTGAAATCCACAGGAAAATAAGCAGCGGCACTAGATAAAGAGTGAGAAGCGAGGGAGGTGCTTCCTTTTTTTCTCCTTTTTAAAACCTAAGCCTTCCTCCGCCCCAGCCCCGCTGGTGCCTCCTTATCAACTTCTTGCAGCTGCTGGCTTGGCCAAGAGTTGAAGTGGCACCGTCTATCCCTTGGGTGCCCAGAATGGTTCCATGTCGGGTTTTATGTGTTATTTTTGCCTGTTTTTCCTCAAATGCTCTCCCTGCCAGGAAACATTTCAAAAAGGGAACTAGAGTATGATGAAATTAGCTTCACCCGCAATGCAAACCTTCCCAGTACTCACGTTGGAGCGTGAACGCTCCTCACCCGGGGCAAGGTTAGAGGCTGCGCTTTGTCCCTCCTGCCGGGACGCCTGGTCTTCTGGGCTTTGGCCGGAACCAGGACCAGAGGGATGTGCTAGGAAGAGCGGCAACCTCGTGCCAAGAGAGCAGCTGAAAAAGCCCTTATCTCTTTGATGGTATCTACAACGGCGAGCAGGTGAAACTGTCTTTGGCACTGGTTGCAGAATGAAAAATACCCTGAGCCCTTTTGGTGGCAAGTCCTCGGGGTGTGAAGAGAGCCTTTGCCCATGCAGGGGCGCGCTGCAGGACCAGGCCCCGCGCGCTTTGATTTTTGGAGTCTGCAGGCTGCGCCCAAGAGGGCGCTGAGAAAGGCATCTCTCTTAATGAAAGAGCTGGCAGTGCCTGGTCAGAGGCGTGTCCACCAAGGAAGACTAATGAGTCATTCCTCATCCCACATCCGGAGATGATGACCTCGGAGGTACTTCCCCTCCCAGCAGACTGGGCAGTGCCGCCCTCAGCCCTGCTTCTAGGGGGCTGACCGTCGCCGCTAGTCCCAAAGTCGCGTCCTCCCAAGCCAAAGGTAAGTGTGATGCCTTGAACTTGGCTTGGGTTGAACTCCCAGCTCTGCCACTCGCTGTGTGTGTCCTTGGGTAGGTCCTTACCCTGAGCCTCCGTTTCCCCAGCTGTAGAAACAGGGACAGCAGTAACGTCCCATGAATGCAGGTAGTGCAGGGAACGCAGGGTGTGGGACACGGGGTGGACTCCGGTTTCATGTTACATCACTCCTCCGCTCAAAGACTCTTGGGGAGTCAGACCCCGGCCTGTCCTGCCAGCCCCATGCAGAGGAGTGAAATGGGGTGGGGGACAGACACGGGGTGTCCAGTCCCTTCCTGGGTGCCAACTGAAAGTGGGGCGGACAGGGCACAACTGCCCAGGCTCTGAGGCAAGAGCCACCAAAAAGCCCCGAAAGGCCAAAAGGCCACAAACGGCACAGGACAGGGCCTGACAGAGGGCAGGGCGCTGTCTGTGGGTCTCACCCGCGCACAGCTGCAGGGGCCTCAGGCTGCAGGAACAGCAACAAACACGGGGTTTATTTTACAAACGGGAGACAGAGCTCACTGCACCCACAAGGGGCCCGCTGTCCCCCAGAGTCGCCACCGGTCCCCAGGAGTGCTGGGCTGCGCTGGCCAGTAGCGATGCCCACGACGGCTCCCTCCCCAACACACAGCTCCCTGAGCCACCAGGCCCAGGGCCCCGGGGTCCTTTCAGGCGACGTCAGAGACAGGACCAAGGCCCAGTCCGTGCAGAGGCCCCAGCTTCTTTCCCCTCCTCGGAGGGCGGCTGCTGGACGCTTCTTTTCCTCCCTGGAGGCCAGGCACGGAGTCTTCCCCGTGTTTCTTCGGAGTCTGGAACCGTCTTCTTTCTTTTGCAGGAAGCTGGTGCCGCTGCAGTCCTGTCGTCTTCTGGGGTCTTCCTTCTCTCTGGGGGTCTCCTCTTCTGCTCCCTTCTCTCCTTTCTGCTTCTCTCCCAGGCTCTCTTCTTCCCACCTCTCTTCTGCTGCTTCTCTGCTTTTCTGCTCTGCTTCCTCAGGGGCTCGCTGCTCTCTTCTGCCCCTGCCCCTGGCTTCTCTCCTCTTTCAGGGTGCCCCTCCTATAAGTCTGACTGGCACCACAACTTAAGGGGAAAGAGACTGATGGCAGGGAACATGTTAATTCAAAGGTCGATTAAGAACAACCAACTTGTCTGGGAGAGGAAGGGTGCAGGAAATATACTTGCTACCTCCCATAAGTTTGATGGCACCACTGACTTGTGGGGAGAAGCAGGCTGCAGGAAATCCACTTGCTACTTTAAAGACAAACTTATTTGGGCAGAGGAAGGTGCAGGAAATACACTTGCTACATTAAAGGTCAAGTTGTGTGGAGCAGTAGGGTAACCAGACGCCCTGTTCCTGAATGATCCCACTGCTGAGGGAGCTGCTGTAACAGGACCCTGATTTCCTCACATCTTGGGGTAAACTCTGCCCTTGCCATGTGCCCTCAGGTAGGGGGCGCCTTAAGGTCACATGCTACCTGGTACAGGACTTTGGCCCTTAAAGTTTCACACTTAAGAGATGCCTTTTAACATTTTATGGTTCACTTAAAAAATAATTTGTGGGCCTCCCCGGTGGCGCAGCGGTTATGTGCTGCACTGTGGAGCTGTCGGCAGCGGCGACGCGTGTTCAACGCCCGGCCAGGGAGAATCCCACATGGCGCTGCAGACCTCTCCTGCCTTGCCCGCTGCTCCCCTCAGCAGTGTATTTCTGATCTGCCTGTTCTGCTCCCCGCTCCGTATCTGGTGCCGCCCCACACCTCTGGCCTGTACCCCAGCTTGTATGTATAAATAAAAAAAAATCTTAAAAAAAATAATAATTTGTGATGTTTAAAGTATAGGCCAAGTGACATGGATGGATTTGGGGTCCTGGGTGGGGTGATGGGGAGGAGAGCCTGATCAATCGCATTTCCCCCTGCTTCACAGCTGGCACCTTGGCATGTGTGAGTTCTCTTAGCTGGCTGGGCTGGGACAGCTCGGAGGCTTCTCTGGAGGAAAACGGCCCCTTCTGGAGTGGAGCCATTTAGTCTGGGCTTCCTGGGGCTTGCAGGGAGGGCAAGCCAGTCCAGAAGACTAATCAATAAGATGGGGTGGGGGGTGGGGGGTCCAGGGGGCAGCTGCTGCTTCGCAGAGACAAATTCCACTGAGTGAACCTGACTCCTCAGCCTAAGGGAAAATCCACAGTTGAAACAGAAGAGGAAAAGCAGAAACTGAGCAGCTAGGCGGACACCCAGGCTGCAAATTCCAGTTCCGGGCAAAAGGGGCGGGTAGTTGAAGGAAAAGGGTGTGGGGTGCACCAGGCACCCCACACACATCCCAGTGGTTGTCTGAAAAGCCCGGGTTTCCTCTTGTTTTAACGATCCAGGAAAGAGCAGCTGAAGCTTGTCTGGTGCAGGATCCCAGTCATTGAGTAACATGAAGCAACAAATGCAGGCGCTGCGGTTGCTAGAAAGCATAGATAAAAGTGCTGTGGCCTCTGGTGGTTTTGCTGCCCTATCTGTCCTCAGTGGCCAGCCAAGTGGGGCGCGGCTTCGGGATTGCAAGCGTCCTACTCCGCACTCCCCCTCCCCCGCTCTTGACACACAGCATGTCCCAAGCACTAAGGAAAGTGCTGCGTGTGGCCGGCAGAACGGGCCTAGGGACCAGAGGGAGGTTGGAGATGTCAGTAGCAAAGAGGCGCGGGTCTGAGAGCGCACGCTGTGAGGCGGGGTTGAGCAGTCGCAGTGAGGACACAGAGGATGCCCAAAAGAGGCTGTGCCGGCAGCCTCCGCGAGAGGACGTGCGCGCGCAGCAGCTTGGCTTTGAAAAGGCAGGAAGTGCGCCTCGCGGCGCGCGCGCGGGGCGGGCGGGGTTGAGGGCCGCGGGGTTAATAGTCTGCGGCGGCCGACTGCACCCCACAGATGCGTCCAGGCCTGGCCCCGGCCCGCGGCCTCATGGCTTCGTCCGAGGCCGTGGGGGTCTGCGGCATATTGTTCTTGTTTGGTGAGTGGACGCCGCCCCCGGCCCGGGGGGACTGGCCGGTGCACTGCACCCCGGGGCTACGGTGGGGTTGGCCGGGCGGGCCGCGGGCGCCCGGTGGGGTGGAAGAACCGCGGCGAGCCGGTTCTCGGAGAGAGAGAAAGTTGTCACTTGATCCCTCCTCTTGGGGCGCCGGGAAGAAACTCCGCCCTTAGGAATCTGGGAAGAAGTGGGTGGGGCTCCTGCGCGCTCCCCCGGGCCGCGCTGATTTCCCTCTGGGGGTGCTCTGAGGCCTCGCGGGCCCGATCCCAGCTCCCCTCCCCACCCAGCATTCCCCGGAAGGTTGTGTCTCTCCTCTAAAATTCAAGTGATTGTGCAGTGGCCATGAACTTGAGCAGACCTGACAGCGCCTGGGCCGGCCGCGAGCTCCCCGAGCCGCCCCGCGGGGGTGTGCATCGCCGCTGGCGCCCTGCCGTTTCTGCCCACGCGGGGCGCGCTCGCAAGTGGGGTGCCTCCTCGACAGCCGGCCAGCTTGGGAAGGGAAGCCGCCCCGGAAGGGGAGAGGGTGGTAGAGAAGTGCCGGAGCAGGCGGCGCCGCACTTCGGGCTCCCCAAGTGGGCAGCGGCGGTGCCTCTCCCCGCCCTTCGGTCTTAAAGGAGCTAAGTCGTGAGTGCCGGGGTCGCCTGGCCCGTCACACTTAAGCGAAATATGCGCGACGCCCCAACACGTGGGTGTCTTTGTCTTGGTTTTACCTCCTTCCCCTCCAAATACCTCTGGTCTAGAGGCAAGTTGCCGTCAAGCCCCTGGAGCATAGCACTAGCCCCCCAACTAGTTCTTCCCCCAGGAGGAGGGGGGTTCTTCTGCGAGCCCCTTTGCGAGCTGCCTGTTCTGCTCCCTACTCTGCCGAACAGTTGTCAGAGCAGAACAGTTGTCAGAGCAGAGTCCCACCTGTCTCCAGCCTTTTCTGAGCGACCACACCTGGGGGAGGGGCCGGGGAAGGCTGAAGGTTCCTCAGTGTAGGGGACAGAAGTCAGAGTAGGAAGAGGATTGAAAGAAGCGCCAGAGGGAGGAAAGCTTTGTCTTTAGTGAAACCAAGTATCTCCTGTGAAGCAAAGACTGCCGGGGTGGGGGTTGGGGGTGGGGAGTGCAACGTGGCCTTGCCGCTTGGGGCCTGCGGTGATGTGAGGAGAGATTGGGGGGTGGGGGACACCAGTAGAGCAAGGGAGCCAGAGAGCAAGCATCTACATGGTGGACTCGGGCTAGTCACTGAGCAGCGTACCCCAGGGGCGCTGAGCAATGGTTCTGTGTGCTCTGTATCTGGGAGAGAAAGGATAACGGTGTCTACTAAGAATCCGTGGAATTATTGTGAACGTCATTCAACAAGTACTGAGTGTCAGCTGTATATCTGGCATATCAAAGGTTCCAGTGTACAGCAGGGAACAGCGACTCCCCCCTTGGTGAAACCCTTATGGGGGAGGTAGGGGTGGGGAGACAGTGAATAAGGGCAAAGATAGAAATGTGGGGTGATGGTAAGGCAAACATTTACTAATATAGGGATTAGGGAAGCAGAGACGAGGGGAAGCTGTTATTATTTCTTTTTTTTT
The DNA here is from genome assembly GCA_004024925.1 of Scalopus aquaticus. Lineage (NCBI taxonomy): Eukaryota > Metazoa > Chordata > Mammalia > Eulipotyphla > Talpidae > Scalopus > Scalopus aquaticus. The sequence continues at coordinate 42,509 of PVIJ01013833.1, forward strand.
TAAGATTATTTATGCATACAAGCTAGGGTGTAAGGCACAGGTGTGGGGGGGTGAGAGGATTCACCAGAGACAGAGTGGGGAACAGAATAGGCGGATCTACTGAAGTGCACTGCTGAGGGGAGCAGCAGGTGGAGAGGTCTGCTGAGTCATGTTGGAAACTTCCCCACTGGGGATGGAACTCATGCTGCAGTGGCTGCGAATAGCTTCATAGCGCTGAGACTTAACTCCTTACACCAGGGAGGCCCTTGATTTTTTTTTTGTGCTTTTTTTTAAAGATTTATTTATTTATTTATGCATACAAGCTGGGGCACAGGCCGGAGGCGTGGGGTGGCGAGAGGGTTCACCAGAGGCAGAGTAGGGAGCGGAGCAGAACAGGCAGCGCGACGGAAATAAACTGCTGAGGGGAGCAGCGGGCGAGGTAGGAGAGGTCCGCCACGCCATGTGGGAATCTCCCCAGCCTGGCGTCGAACTCTCCTCGCTGCTGCCGACAGCTCGCTGTGCCACCAGGGAGGCCCTTGCTTTAATGTTTAAGTATAGAGACTATTAACTTGGCTCAAGTCAAACTGACATAAGAGATACACGCTCACCTCTACGACCAAAGCAATTGTTTTGTTTTTGTTTTATCCTTGTTTCTTTTTATGTAAACAGCATGTTTTATTTCTCACTCCTTTCTGAGAGAACAGGTAGCATGCTCTGTGTGCTCTTTGCAGCTTGGTTTTCTCACTTATCCATGGTCTGGATTATCACTTAGTACCAGTGCATTGCAATCGCCCTCTTTTATTTACTTCTTCTTCTTTTTTTTTTTTACAACTCTGCTTTTCTCTGTGATGGGGATATATGACGTTTCACTTAACCACGCTCTGTGGTTAGCATTTTGTATCCCATGGCTGGGAGAGTCTCTTTTAAAGGGAAACAGTTGAGAATAGACATAAGGAATTGAGGGGACAGTTCAAGGAACTGTCCGGGGGG
>PVIJ01013834.1:0-43449 GCA_004024925.1 Scalopus aquaticus
GGGGGGGGGGGGGGGGGATCGATACACAGCCGGCGGGCCCCCGGGCAGCCTCCATCCCCCTAGCCGAGGTGGAGTTCGCTGGAAGGTCACCCAGCCTTCCCAGACTCCCGCACCGGTGCAGCGCACTGCATGTATCTGTACAGCTTGAGGCTACGAATTTGGGAAGCAGGGGGAGGGTCGCGGGGAGCAGGTTGCTTTCAGCTCTGGCACTCTGGAGGGTGCACTGCACGCCTCCAGAGAAGGTCCACGGCCTCCTGGTGCTGAAAACCTACGTCCCTCCGCAGAGCGAAAGACTGGGTGGGGGCTGGAGGGGAGCACAGAAAGGGAGGAGACTCACTCGAGCTCAACTCCCCCAACTCGTCCGGGATCGATCGTCGTTCCAACCTCGCAGGATGGAGCCCAGATGGTTTGCAAAGCTCACACACAGAACCAGATTCCGTTGTTACGTCGCGTGCTTTACTAGGTGCAAAAAGGGTGGGAGTACCAGGAGAGTCTTTTAAAGGGCAGCCCCGGACTCTGCTAAGGACTTTAGACACCCCATTGTGGACAGTTTCTCCACTGTAATATATTTAGCGTTAGACGCTGGGGTTTTGCTTCGGTGTAGCTACTCTGATCAGTTACAGATTGGCGACCACGTGGATTCCCTCAGGCATCCTGATTTGTTCCCTATCTCACTCCCTCTCGCTTATTTTTCTTTTGTATTTGCCGCCCCCTTCTTTAATATGCATAACGGTCTACTGAGGTAAAAGGCAAGGGACTGAGTGACAGGCTTTCTATAACTGTGTCAACAGGATTTCTTCCCGCCTGCTCCCCTGAGAAAACATAAACCGCCGGGGTTCTGAGTAACCTCCTCCAAGCACACTTCATTTGGCACAGGTGGGAAGTCTGCAGTTTGGGTGGGAGCAGCAGAGAGAAAGGAACTGTCTCTGAAGATTGTGTGGAGTCCCCAAACTCAGATCTCCAGACAGAAAAACTCCTTGAGAAATCTATTTTGTCTCTTTCCGTCTACTAGTCCTAAAGGGGTGAGAGCAAACCAGAAATTGGTTTACTCTTGAAGTCTTTAGGGCAGAAATAATAACATATTTATTGAGTGCTTTCTGTGAACTTAAGTGCTTTACCTGTATTCATTTCTCACCACCCCATTTCCTGGATCGTGCTTGGAAATCTATATCTTGAAAATCATTCTGATAGTAAACAGTTTCCTCATTCTTGGGATTGCATAGAATAGTTGTGTGGCATCATTTATTCAACCAGTTCTCTGGGGGGGAGGCGGGGGAGAAGGGACACTAAAGTTTTTTCCAAAGTTTGTTATTTCAAATAATACCACAGTGCATAACCTTGAACATACGTAATTTTGCAAGTGTGCAAATACCACATAAATTTCTCAAAGTAGAATTGCTGTGTCAAAAAAAGTATGTACCTTTGTAATTTTGGTAAATGTTGCCAAATTGTCCACAATGAAGATCTGTATTAATTCATACTCTCACCAACAATGTTTGTTGGACTCTTTCTTCATATCCTTCCAAAAAGGATTTTTAAACTTCTTGATCTTTGCCTAAGAGATATACATTATAATTTTTAAAACTTTTTCCAGGGCCTCCTTGGTGGCGCAGCAGTTGAGCGCTGCACTGCGGAGCTGTCAGCAGCGCGTAATGCCTGTTCGATGCCCAGCCGGGGAGAATCCCACATGGTGCTGCAGACCTCTCCTGCCTCGCCCGCTGCTCCCCTCAGCAGTGTATTTCTGATCTGCCTATTCTGCTCCCCACTCTGTCTCTGGTGAACCCTCTTGCCGCCCCACGCCTCTGGCCTGTACCCCACCTTATATAAATAAATCTTTAAAAAAAAAAAAACTTTCTCCAAATGACAAAAGAAATTTTTAAAGAAGGAAACCCCAAAATTTGTCCTTCTACAAACTCATTAATGACTTCTGATTTGAAGGGAACCTTATTTATTTATTTTTGTGTATAAGAACTGAGGTGTAGCCCAGAGGTGAGGGGGTGTGTGAGAGAGGATTCACCAGAGACAGCAGGATAGCAGAACAGGTGGGTCTGCTGCAATGCACTGCTAAGGGGAGAGCAGTGGGTGAGAGTGGAAAGGTATGCTGTGCCATAGATGGGTTAGTTCCTCATCAGGGGATCAAACTCAAGGCATAGAGGTGATAGAGCTGAGACCTAACCCCTAGGCTACCAGGGAGGTCCTTGAAGGGACCTTTAGATGTTCACTTTCTTTCCACTCCACTGAAAAGATTCCTCATTGAAAATCAATATAGTGATGGACCTAATATGGACTCAAAGTTACAAATCTGACTTTGACATATCAAAGAAGCCAGAAACAACAAATTTTGGTGAGGGTGTAGAGAAAAAGGAATCCATGTACACTGTTAGGAATGTAGACTGTTCTAGCCCTTATGGAAAACAGTATAAGAATTTTCTGAAAATGTTAAAAATAGAGCTACATATGATCCAGCAACTCCAGTCTTAAGTATCTACCTGAAAAATACAGAATCCCTTATTACAACACTGTTTACTATAGTCAAGTTATGGAGACAACCTAAATTCCCATGGACAGAGTTCAAGAGTAAGATGTGGCCTAAAGGGCTTCCCTGGTGGCACAGTGGGTTGAGCACAGCGCTGTGGAGCTGTCGGCACCTGAGGTGCAAGTTTGATGTGGGGACTGGGAGATTCCCACAAGGCGCAGCAGACCTCTCCTGCCTCGCCCGCTGCTCCCCTCAGCAGTGTATTTCTGCCTGTTCTGCTCCCCACTCTGTCTCTGGTGAACCCTCTCACCACGCCACACCTCTGGCCTGCACCCCAGTTTGTATGCAAAAATAAATAAATCTTAAAAAAAAAGATGTGGTCTATGTACACAATGAAATACTACTCAGTTATTTAAAAAAAAGATAAACTCTTTCCGTTTGCAACAACATGGATGGAACTGGAAGGGGTGATGCTGAGCAAAATAAGTCAGAGAGATAAAGACAAATACCAGATAATTTCACTCATGTGGAAATATAGAGGGGAAAAAGACAAAGGAACTGACAAAACTAAATCAAAACAAACCCCTAGAAATATGACTGCAGAATTGAAGTTGCTAGAGGGGGAGGTTGAGTGGGGTTAGAAACAAAGGGGGGAGGGGACCCAATGGCCTAGGTTAAAGGACTAAGGGTGCTTTGATGGTGGGTGTGATGTGGTAACATACATCTGAGGAGGTGTGAACCTATTCCCCCAAATCATGTACAGTGTTGTAACCCAATGTTACCTCAATAAAGAAAAAAAAATCATTTTGGAAAAAATCTTTTTTTTTTTAACAGGAAAAAAAATTCTGGGCTTGGATTGCAGCCCAATAATTGTAGCAATAACATCTTAAACCAGTCAGCTAAAAAAAAAAAAAAAAAAAAAAAGTTACTAGCAACCTCACAGGATGATTATGCAGGCTGAATGACATAATCTAAATAAAGTGCCTTCTTTCTCATTCACATAGAAGCATTCCCTCCAGCTCCTTTCCCACTCCCCTACCTCAGGATTCTCTTAATCTTTGGTGAAGAAACTTCCTCTCAAATTAGCAATTTCTTTTCTCCATAACAGGGTCCCCAGTGGAAAACATTGCTTTAGGAGTCCCAAAAGCTCTGGAACTAAGAAAAGAATGATGACTGAGTAATTTAAACTTCTCCATGGGAAGCCTTGATCATCATTGAAGAGAAAACTGTTTAGAATCCTTAGGTGCTGTTTTTTCCTGGGGAAGGAAACATGGAATTCATTACTCTTCTGCAAAAGTACCTGTCCTATAAGGTGTCATTTTGCTACTGCCTTGAATCCATGAGTTCCCATTTCTGAGCTCCAAAAGAATTAGGTATAGCTATACTTATGACTAAAAGGACTTGAAATACACTGCTGAGGGGAGTAGTGGGGAGACAGGAGAGGTCTGCTGCACCATGTGGTTTAGCTCCCTGGCTGGGGATCGAACTCATGGCCCAAAGTTTCTACCTTTTAAAGAAAGGAAAGTAATGGGGATAATTATTCTTTGATTATTACTGTTTCACCTTGTAGAAGCTTGGTGGAAGTATTGTACTAAAGCATTTCCTTTCCTTTTCTCCCTAGTTAACTTCTCAGTTATGCTCTTCCAGTGGTCTTCTAAATAGTGTTCTCACCTTCAACCTCTGTGCTTCCTAATTTTTTGTATCTCCATTTATTCACCAAGCATTTATTAACAACTACTTTACACCAGGTATTATGTTAGATCTGGAGATACAAAGATCCCATGTCACAACACTTTCACTGAAACATGAGAAGAAAAGAGTATTCCAGAAACAGAGATACTTGGGCATAAGCTACATTTAGGGAAATGTCAAAAGACAAATGGTCAGGTATTATTAGGGAGTTTGGGTTTTATTCTAGAAAGTTTAGAAAAAATTGAAAGTATTCAACAGGGACTGACATGATGGTATTGATATCACATCTCTGTGGCAACTGGATGTAGGAAAAGCTGATGGTGAGCCTAGTGGCAAAAAGTGCAGTTAGAGTATTTCTGACCATTTCCCAGGCTGTCCATATATAGTAGATCAGGTAAGTGCAGTAACAGTGAAGATGTAGAAATGAGGACAGATTCCAGAAATATTAAACAGATAGAATGATTTTTGGTGTCCGTTTGGATGTGGGGGATGAAAGAGAGGGCTGTTCTCAGGTTGCCAGCTGCCATGGATCCAGCTGATACAGATACCACCAACCAAGATAAGGGCAATAAGAGGAAGAAGATGCTTTTGCTTCGAAAGGATAAATTTGGCTTTAGAACAGTTTGGTTCGCAATACCCATGCAGTCTGCTGGTGAAGCTAAGATGCATTTGGATATATTGGACTGGAATGAAGAAGCAGCTAAAAATACAGAACCAGGACTTAGACACATTAAGATTGTATCTTGGCATGGATGACATCACACAGAAAGTGTGTACAAAGCACATAGAGGCAAAGGGGTCAAGAATAGAACCAGGTCTATAGGGTGGGCTAAAAAAAAAAAGTAGCCAATGAAAGAAGACTGAGAAAGAATGCTCAGTGAGGTAAAAAGATGCAAAGGGGGAACCAGAGCAGAATTTCAAATGTAATAGAGAGGTCAAGAAGCAAGAACTGAAGAGTGTTCCTTATAGTCCTAAGGAAGTCACAGTGATCTCAGTACGAGAAGTTCTAGGGGAAAGGTGAAGTCTGAAGTCAGAGTGGATTTGATTGAGAAGGAATGGAGAGGGCAAGGAGAAGCAACTGGAGGCAACTCTTTCAAGAGACTCAGCTGTAAAGGGAAAGAGAAGGACTTTAGTTGGAGCCCCTTCACGCATGGTTACAGTTTAGATTTGTGTTTTTTAAAATAATTTTTGGTTATTATAAAAATATATGCAAGGTAACAAACAATTCAAATAATAAGGACGAGTATAATATAAAAAACTTAATTATCCCTTCCTTCCCTGCAACTACATACATGCATTGCTTAACAACCAGAATACAGAAATCTGTCACTTTCATCACTGTGTGAGTGTCATTGCACCAGCAGTAAATTCAACATGATAGTCGGGTCCAGCTTTTTCTTCCAACTTTGCAAATTTTCACTTTGATCATGATGCTGAGAGGGTTCTGTGTTTGGTCTTAAATCCAGGTAATTTGAAGTATTTTCACATCTGACACAGGTTCTCCTGGAATTTTGTTAGTATTACTGCTTTTCTTTTTTTTTTTTTTTTGGAAGATTTTTTATTTATGCATACAAGCTGGGATTCAGGCCAGAGGCATGGGGTGGCAAGACGGTTCATCAGAGACAGAGTGGGGAGCAGAACAGGCAGATCAATGGAAATACACTGCAGAGCGGAGCAGCCGGTGAGGCGGGAGAGGTCTAACGCGCCATGTGGGAATCTCTTCAAACTCATGTCGCTGCTGCTGACAGCTCCACGTCGCAGCGCTTAAACGCTGCACCCCGGGAAGGCCCAGTATTACTGCTTTTCAAAGATCCTTTATAGCTTCCATCTCTGTTCTTGTTCTTCAGGTCATAGCTATGGTGGAATTGGATAAGATTGATTGGTGGGCAATAACCATCACTGATTTTCTACTTTTAATGGTCCTTAATTACTTTTAATTTCATTTCCAGGTCAACCACTCAACATGGCCTCTTACTGGCAATGCTAGTAGTGAATTTTGTATGCTTCGGGGTCATCATGAACAAAACACCATGAAATTAAAGCAAGCACAAGGGAAAATTATTCTATAAAGAGATGTGGTAAATCTGAGCTGCCTGAGGCTGCTGCCTGAGTAGAGCGCTGAGTTATGATGGCTGTAACATCACTAACCAAGAGGTATTTGGGGACCATTGGAGTATATGCAATTTTTCATTGATCAAAACGTTATTGTGTGTTGCATGACTATATAGTTTAACTACAAAAAGACAATCACTGCTAAATTTGTTGTCTAATATTTCAAAATATAAATAAGTACATATATAATGTGTATATCTCTATATAGCTATACATTATAGAGGTATGTCAGGTATATAGATATCTGTATCTGTCTATATCTATAGATGTATCGATATCTATCTAAAATGTGGACCTATACACATTTCTTCACTCATGTGCTGATACCATTCACAATGTGCTGATACCATTTACACATACATACCCCGTCCCTTAATCTTTTTCACTTTTCCAGGACAATGTGTCCTGGAGACCTTCCCATATTTTTCTGACCTTATCTCCTGCTTCTATTTCCCTAGTTCACTGTGCCCCTGCTGCTTTTACTTCCCTGTAGTTCCTGGAACACATCAGACACTTGGACTCCTTAAAGCTTTTGCACTTGCTGTTCCCTCTGCCTGGAATGTTCTCCCGTGAGATATCCTCTTGGCTCACGCTCTCATTTCCTTCTGATCTCTACTTAAATGTCACCTTCCCACTGAGGCCACCACCTATCATTCATGATACCTTACCCTATTTCATTTTTCTTCGCAGCTCATTATCATGCATCTGTTGACTTGTTTAATGTCAGTCTCCCTCACAAGGATATGTACTCCATGAAGGAAAGGACTTTGTTCAATTGCACTACATGCAGAGTGCAGAACAGCACCTGTTCTTAATAGTTAAAAAAAATCCTTTTTGTAATAAAATAGGAAAAAGCATATAGAGGTGGCGTAGTATAGTATTATGGACAACAACATAGTAATTAAGAGAACAAGGTCAAACTGTTTGGGTTCCAATCTTTATTTCGTAGCGGGTATGTGCTTGGGTAGGTGAGTTCGGTTTTCTTGAATGTAAAATGAGATCATATTAGTGATCTCATTAGGCACTCATAATAGTGCCTAATTCCTTGGGTTCTTGTGAGGATCAGTGTGTAAACATATGGACCATGTTTAGAAGAGTTACCGACACTTAGTAAATTGCTAATAAATGTTCATTGTATGGCTATTGGCAGTATTCTACAAAGGCAACACAGTAACTCTAACATCAGTGGCTCCATTCTTCCAGTTTTCCTTCACCTCTTTGATTATTTCCTTTTGGTCTCCTTTTTCTGTCCTTCACTCCTTAAACACTGGTGTCTCCCCAGTGTTTTTCATTTCTCACATTCTGTTAGAGCAAACTCATGGTTTTAACTACTATCCAGGCTAGAGAGTGTTATAACTGCTGCCTCAAACCACGCTATTCCCCAGGGCCTCAAACTCTTGCGTGCAATTGCGTTGAACGTGTCTATTCTAATTACTTGTTAGGTTGTATGACTCACTGAAGTGTGGGTTCCTCAAGGGCAGGAATAGTTTCTTGGTTATCTTTATCTTTGCTTCACCTCTTGGGAGGTACACTTTGTAGGTGCTCATAAGTCTAATGAAGGGAAACAGACAATAAATAATCTACTGGAATAAGTCATTTGGTACAAGTACTTTGTAAGTTGGATAAAGAGAGTAGAGAGCTGGGAGAGACTGAGGTGTAATCATTTAAAAAGGATGACATGGGAAGATCTTTGAGTTAAGAGAATATTTGAACATATCACTAAAGGAAACGAGAGAGTAAACCAAATGGTATTTGAGGAAAGAGGGTTCCAATCACAAAACAGCAAATTTGAAGGGTTTAAGGTGGAATGTGTTAAGGGACAACAAAGAGGCCAATGGGTGGACTGAAGTAAAGTGACTGACAGTGGTAGGGATAGTAATAGGAAATCAGATGAGTAAAATAATGGGGGTAGGGGGTGTTTCAGTTCATACAGGGTCTTAAAATGAGATGACTACCCATTGGAGGGTTCTGAATAGGGGACTGACCAAATAAGACTTAATATTTGGAAGGATCACTCTGACTGCCAATCTAAGAGTAGATAATAGAGAGGCAAGGTAAAAGTGGAGAAGTCTGTTGGAAGGTTATGGCGATGGTTCAGTTGATGGTGTCTTGTTTTTGGGTGGCAGTGAAAAGGAATGGTTAGAGTCAGGCTAGCCTGAAGATAGAGCAGGGTTTGTTGATGTATTACATGTAGGGCATGAGAGAAAGAGAAGAGACAAGGATAGGTAAATGAATAAGTGAATAGAACGATACAGCACAAGGGTTGCCTAGGTCAGAAGACAAAAAACCAACCAAACAAACAAAAAACAACAACACAGAGAACCAATAGAAGTAAGAGGATTCTAAATAAACTTCTATTTACTTGTAGAGAAGGATACTGAAAGATAGGTCAGTAGTTTGAGAGTGAAGCAAAGGGAAGGTTTTTTTTTTTTTTTTGGTTTTTATTTTATTTATTTATTTTTTTTAAGATTTATTTTTTATTTATACATACAAGCTGGGGTACAGGCCAGAGGTGTGGGGCGGCGAGAGGGTTCACCAGAGACAGAGCGGGTAGCAGAACAGGCAGATCAGAAATCCACTGCTGAGGGGAGCAGCGGGCGAGGCAGGAGAGGTCTGCCGCACCATGTGGGATTCTCCCCGGCCGGGCATCGAACTCGCGTTGCCGCTGCCGACAGCTCCACAGCGCAGCGCTTAACCGCTGCGCCACCAGGGAGGCCCCTTTTTTTTGGTTTTTAAATTTAAAGATAGGGAGACTGGAACCTACCTATAGCTTGAGGAGAAATATCAATGAGAAGAGAAAAAAAAATTTACTTAATGAGGATGCTGCTAAGTTTCAGAAAGGAATCAGCTACATTCACAGTCTCTACTTTATTACCTTCCATATGCTCTTCAAGCCACTATCATCTGCTTGACATTGAAATCCCTGTCTTAAAAAAACGCCAGTGACTTTCTAGTTGGTAAAATGAATAAAGATTTATTGTACTTTTTGCTTGTTTTTTTGCCGCATTGTTGAATTCTGGAAGCTCTCCTCCCATGGTTTCTGTTTTCCCACTCTTTTTATGTCTTCCTCCTCTCTAGCCTTTCTATCTCAACCCCCTCCACTTCGTCCTTTTGTTATGCGTCCATCCCTTAACCATGATATCAGAGCTAAGTTCTTAGCACTCTTTTCATTATTTCATTTGTTTATTTAAATACTTACTATGGGCATCCCTGGTGGTGCAAGGGTTAAAGTCTCAGCGTAATCAAGTTATTGCCAGCCACTGCAGCATATTCCCTGGCCGGGGATCCACATAGCACAGCAGACCTCTCCTTGTCTTGCCTGCTGCTCCCCACAGCAGTGTATCGCAGTAGATCTGTCTGTTCTGCTCCCCACTCTGTCTCTGGTGAATCCTCTCCCTCCACACCTCTGGCCTACACCCCAGTTCTTGTATACATAAATAAATAAAAATAAGTCTTTAAACAATAACTTACTGAATGCTTACTAGGTGCTAGTGAATAACAATAAAACCTACAGAAAATCCCTGCCTTGCCCTCATAGAGCTTACCCACCCTTCCTCAGCAATCTCACCTATACTTAAGTCACCTTCTATGTGCTTACAACCTCCGAATTTACATCTCTAGCACTAACCAGTTTCATTTTTTCCATTTCAGGCACACATAACCACTACTCTGTTAGGCATCTTATCTAGCATGTCTTTAAACTAATTTTTTAGATTAAATTCATTTATTTATTTTCTTATATTATTGTTGATTTTTGGAGAAATTTATTTGATTTCTCCCCTCTAAATTATTTCCACTGAAGTTTGTCTCTTTCTGTACTCCCTCTTATAATTAGATGACCATATTTTTCCAAATGCTTACTTCTCTTCAAAGTTATAAGTCTAATATTTATTTTCAAAAATATTTATTTATTTATGCATACAAGAACTGGGGTGTAGGCCAGAGGGGGGGTGAGAGGACTCACCAGAGACAGAGTAGAGTGGGGAGCATAACACGCCTACCCACTGAAACTCAACACTGAGGGAAGCAACAGGCAAGACAGGAGAGGTCTGCTGCACCATATGGAAATCTCTTTGGCTGGGGATCGAACTCATGCTGCAGTGCTGCTGTCAGCTTCATAGTGCTGATACTTGACCCCTTGCACCACCAAGGAGGCCCAATCTAATATTTCTCTGATAGAAGATTGCACTTCCTAAAATACAAATTTGCCCATATTATTTCTATCCTTAAAATAAGTAATTCCTTATCATCTTTAAGATCCTTTATTATTTAGGGCCTCCCTGGTGGCTCAGTGGTTGAGCGCTGCGCTGTGGAGCTGTCTGCAGCGGTGATGCGACTTCCACGGCCAGCCCGGGGAGAATCCCACATGGTGCGGCAGACCTCTCCTGCCTCGCCCGCTGCTCCCCTCAGCACTGTATTTCTGATCTGCCTGTTCTGCTCCCCACTCTGTCTCTGGTGAACCCTCTTGCCGCCCCACACCTGTGGCCTGTACCCCAGCTTGTATGTATAAATAAATAAATCTTTAAAAAAAAAGATCCTTTATTATTTAGTCTAACTCTCCCTCACCCCTTGTCTCCAACACATCTATTCCTGCCTTATTGAACTTGAATTCTCTTGTGTGGTCATACTTCAGTGCATGTTGCTCCTTCTGTCTAAAATACCACCCTTTCTCCTCTTGTCCTCTTGGCTAACTTCTAGTAGCAGTTCAGGTATCACTCCTTCTCCCCAGCCTTCTCCAGTCTCCTGTGTGCATGACAATAGCTTACTGTGCAGACTTCTATTGTCTACCTTTCCATGTCATGATAAATGTGTGCTCCAGATTGCTCATTTTGTTCCCTTTTCCAGTAGACTGTGAGCCCTTTGAAGGTAGGAAATGTATCTTTTATTTTAGTACACCAGTCAAGCAATCTGACATGCAACAAAAGTGTATGGAAGTTTTGTTGAACTAGCAAATAAATGAATACATGCAAATGAAGAATAGATAGGAAGAGATCACTGAAGAATGGAAAGGAAGAGCAGAGCATTAAGAACAAATGAAGAAAGATGGTTTTAGAAAAAATGTCCTAGGGGCCTCCCTGATCAAGGCTGAGCACTGTCAAGCTATCACCCGCCACTGCAGCATGAGTTTGATCCCTGGCCAGGAAGCTGACCCGCATTGGGCAGCAGACCTCTCGTCTCCCACTGCTCCCTTCAGCTGTGTATTTCAGTAGACCCGACGTTTCTGCTCCCCTCTCTGTCTCTGGTGAATCCTCTCATACCCCCTCCCCGCACCTCTGGCCTACACCCTAGTTTTTGTATGCATAAATAAATCTCAAAAAAATAAAAAGAGGGTCTCCCTCTTTTTAAGGGGTTAAGTCTCAGCACTATGAAGCTATCTGTAGTCTCTGCAGCACAAGTTCGATCCCTGGCCAGGGAGCTTCCTACATGGTGCAGCAGACCTCTCCTGTCTTGCCCGCTGCTCCCCTCATCAGTGTATTTTAGTCATTCCACCTGTTCTGCTCCCTGCTCTGTCTCTGGTGAACTCTCTCACCACCCCACACCTCTGGCTTACATGGGCTCTTGTATGCATAAATAAATCTTTAAAAAAATAAATAAAAAGAATGTCCTAAATGTTTTCCTCTAGGACAGGAGAAAAAAAGGGAAGGGGATAATCAGAAGTATATCAGTTTGAGGTGGAGAAGAAATGAAGGAGTCTGGGCTATTTTCTATTTTCTCCTTAATATAGTAGGCAATGCATTCCTCATTTCTGGAAGATTTGCACGAGAATGAAGGTGCATAACAGCTTCTCTGAACCTCAGCTTTCACTACTGCAAAACACCTGCTTCTACTGTCTATTCCATCAACCTTATCTCTTGCAAAGTTGTGAGAATCACTGATAGCACTTTGAGCTCTTTAGATAAGTACAACTGACCTACTAATCCTCAACTTAAATCTGACTTTAAATCCATGTGGTTGAAAGGTGCTAAATTCCAAAGCCTTTTTCATTTTATTATTCCTTTTAATTCTTTCTGTGTTTTGTCACTGCTGCCATTCTTAGAATTGCAAACATTTTGTTTGCCTCCAAATTACTTTGAAAAAATTCACTAAGCCTAACATTACTAAGTAATGTTTTTCTACCACAGGGAGAAAAAGGGTAAAAGCAATGTTACCCTCTGAGATGTCTAGCTTTCTTTTTTTGAATCATACTTAAAGTTGAATTATATGGTCTGAAATTGGTTTAGGATTCCTTTCAGCTACCAATGCCAATTTATCTTAGGCTAACAGAACTAGAGTTCAGTTGGTCTAATTTAGAACAAAATTTTATCCGTAGCTGGGATGGAAAATCTAGGTGAGGATTAAGGTCATGGCCAAGGTACAAGAGGAGGAGGAAGTCTGAGTTAATTATAACCTAGGTTCTGCAGTCTTAATTCCAGGAAGCTGTCCCTTAGCTAGGTAGACAACTTGTTGATTAAGGAATATTCTCAGAGGAACTAGAAGTTACCAGTTCTTGAATGCTGAGATGAAGTTTACAAGTAAAGGTGTTAACTAGAATTTATTGCTTAAAGAAGGCCTTTGAGTGTTAAGCATTTGGTTATTTACTCTCCAGCAATCATGACTGGAAGATTTCCCAAAGGTTATCTTTCTCAAGGCCAGTTGGGTAAGGTTGTTTTGACATGTTTTTGATCTATATTACAATGCAAGCATTGTGTCTAGTTGTTTATTCTTTCACTTAAAAAAAACTCACTGTATATCTTTTGGTAAATAACTAAATTAAAAAACAAAACAAAACCATGAGACCATAGCCATAGTTGCACAAGGCAAAGACCTTATAATCTTGATTCAAAAATGTAGGCCTGAATTAAAAACTCACCTATTAAAGTCTCTTCTATATGAAGTTATATGAGCTTCTACTATCAAGATTAAAAACAATAAAAAATATTTTGAAACATGGGTAAAGACTAGGTAGTTAAATGATCACTGCTTAACTTGTAAAATGTTTGGGAGTAGGTTTTAGCCTCTCTTCTTTAATCTATTCTCCTTTCTAGTCACAGTATTCTCTATGAATACTTAGTCAATCATATTGCTTAAGACTTAGGAAAAATCATGGTGTCCAAGGCTCTGACGTAAATTATGTTATGAATCATCACTTTTTCCTGCTAAGGTTGAAATGGAGTATCTTACATGTGGGCTGGAGTCCAGATGCAAGTTTCTGAATGAAAACAAAAAGCAAACCATCCTCCTTCCCCATTCCTGCTCCTCACCAATCAACCTAAATATCCTAGAGTAGAAAGGATGTGGTTAGAATTAGGAAACCAGAAATCAAGTCCTGCATTCCAGTCCTCTACCCCTGACTCACTCACCTCAGGCAAATGGTTCCACTTCATTTACCGTTGACTGAAAAGTGAGGAGGGTGACATTTTATTTCAGATCCTCTAAAATGAGGGGTTCTGTTAACCTGCAAGAGGCCTTTGCTGTAGTTGAGTTGGATAAAGAAAACATGTAGTTATTGTTTTAAGAAAGAAAAGGGGTTTGTTGTTGACTTATGTTCTTTAGGTCTTTCTTCAGATTACTTTGAGAGGTACACCTCAGTCTTTATAGGCGGTTTTCTTCTAGGGTAGATGAATGGGTGGTCAGCTGATGACAGTAGAACAAACAAACTCAATGATCCTGAATCCAGGACCATTTGGCTTTAGTGTTTACTCTTACTATGGTGGGAGTGAAATTTGGAGCCTCCAGTGAAGTAGAAATGAGTTTCCCCAGCATAGTAGTATCACGGGTATCACATAACAAGCATATTTCTACTAGCATATTCAAAGCATGTGGAACCATAACCTGGTTCAAGGTAAAGGAATGATCAAAATGCCACTCCTGGCTTATGATTTGGTCAGCATTGCTTTTATTTTATTTTTAGCTGCACCGGGGCTTCTGTGGATTTCTCTCCATTACTCTACCTATAGGTGATTAACACTGGTAACTACTTTTCTATTATTACCTTGTAATTCACTGTTATCTCAGAACTACATTCATTTGTTCTGTTAACTTCGCTACCCTCTTGAGACTCAGAGTGAGATGACAGCAAGGTAAAAGTGCAGGCTATCCTTAGGGGAAACAATAGCTATTTTAACAAGTAGGCTATAATTCAAAACCACATAACAGTGTTTTAATTGCTTTTGGATTTGACAATACTGGAATGCATCAAAACATGGAGCCTCTAAATATAACCTTTCTTTGTGCAAGAAGTCCAACATATAATTCTTATAAAAACTCACCCATAGGTTTCATGTGTAAATCCTATGAGGAAAAGTGTGGCACTATAAACTTACACATAATTTGCTTCATTGAGCCATGCTAAGACTATAAATTCTGAAATGCAGGCTTAACAAAGAAAGAGGGAGTTAGAGTGATCAATTTCTAGGGAATTTATGGGATTTTCAGATTTCAGGTTAGGTCTTCTATAAAAGAGCTTCTGCTGCCCACCTTTTCATTCCTCCAGCCTTCCTTTCATTCCTCCTTGCATAGCCCTTATGTAAAGGCAGCCCTGCACTAAGCATAGAGAAGGACTGCTAATCAGGGAACCAAATCTCTGTTTTAGAGTTAGAGGTTGAGATGCAGGAGTGACTCAGCTGGCATCAGCTTTGTAGCAGTCTCAGCCTGTAGGCCTTCAGGAAATGAGTCCCCCAGGCCTGCCTCTCCCTCTGTGACCAACTGCCACTAAACTCTGCTGTTTATCAACCCAGTACCAAACACAGTAACTAGAATTTGCTGTTTCATTGTTTGAAACCCTACTATATAAAGCTAGATAGATAATGTGATAGGCTGGGATTACAAAGGACAATTAGATGCTGTACCTTAAGTAACTTATAAATTAGTACAAGAAATAAACAAATGTAAATATATCATTAGAATACAATGATGGAATACAAAAATGTATCATTAGAATACAACATTCATTAGAGTACAATGATACTATAAGAGGTCCAACAAGAAGCAAAGGGAAAATAGAAAAAACTTCTTAAAAGAAATGATCTGATTTTCAAAGTGGAATAGAAATGTTCCAGATAGATAGAGCCAGGATAAAGACAGAGGGAACAGTATTTATAAAGGTATGGACTCATTAATGAGTTAGTTTACACTGGTCAACAGTGAGATCGTAACTGACTTAAAAAGGCCCTAATCTGTAACATCTTGGTGTGCTGAACAGGAATATAACCCTGACAATTTTTATTAGCTCTCATTTTGAAGATATTTCATACAATTCATTTTATATTTCACCATGTAAATTGACCCAGTAGCACTGCAACAATATCCTAAATCAGCCTAGAATGATGTAATATTGCATCGCATTGCATAATACCATCATACACACATCATCCAGATGCATCATTTTCTTTTTTTTTTTAAAGATTTCTTTATTTATACATACAAGCTGGGGTACAGGCCAGAGGCGTGGGGCAGCGAGAGGGTTCACCAGAGACAAAGTGGGGAGCAGAACAGGCAGATCAGAAATACAGTGCTGAGGGGAGCAGCGGGCGAGGCAGGAGAGGTCTGCAGCACCATGTGGAATTCTCCCCGGCTGGCCATCGAACTCGCATGGCCGCTGCAGACAGCTCCACAGCACCGCTCTCAACCGCTGTACCACCAGGGAGGCCCGATTGCATCATTTTCTGATGTAATGCAATACTACTGCCAGACGGCTGCTGAAGTAAGCTGACGTCAGCAGCGCACTCTACAAAGCCCTGTCGGAAATGTTGAGCATTGAAAATATTTCAGACTTTGTGTGAGGCAGTTTAAGCTACTGTTCCACAGAACTGTTATTATTTTATCCATTTAGGCACAATACAGAACAGTAATGCCTCAAGAGTGCGTTAATAGCATGGACAATTTCTGCTCTATTTGTGGGGAAGTGACCTTTGCCAACCAGAAGAAAAGTATCACTTCTCAAGTGAAGAAGGCTTATCATCTTTACTTCGGATGCAAGGTTGGTGACCAAAACAAGCCTTGGGCCCCGCATATATGCTGTGCTACATGGACAACACAGCTTTCACAGTGGTGAAATGGCAAAAGACCATCAATGCTGTTTGCAGTCCCACAGTGTGGAGCCAAGCAACCACATAAAAGACTGTTACTTCTGCTTGGTTCCTCCTCTTTCTGGTGGAATAATGAAGCAAAAGAAGTCGAGAATGGTCTACCCAAACATTCCATCTTCATTGAGATGACCGGTTCAACAACTTGCTGCAGGGTGATGCGAAACAAGCATGGAATGCTTTTCGCCTAGTGTCTACAAACTTTCTTGGGAATGTTAGGGCAGAAAACTACAAGGAACTAGTAGAAGACATGCTGATGCAGAATCAGAAACTTGGCTGCAATATGTCTCTAAAGATCCACTTCCTTCATTCCCATGTGGATTTCTTCCCTGAAAACTGTGGTATGATTAGTGATGAACATGGCGAACGTTTTCAAGATATCGCATCAATGGAACAAAGATACCAGGGAAAATGGTTCACTACGATGCTGGCTGACTACTGCTGGACACTCCCCACAGATGCTCCTGAACAGCTGTACAAAAGACGAGTGAAGAAATCTAAGTAGTCTCTGACTTGATTTTTTACAGGTATTAACCGTAGGCCTATTACTGTTGGCATGCATTTCGTGATGTAAACATCAGTTTATTGCAGATTACAAAAAAAACTAGAGCCAAAATTAGAATTTGACCATCATATTGGTGTTGAGCACATACTAATTGATAGGAAATGACTAATTTTATTTCAGTAACATGACTTTTGTAAAAATTTGTTGACCAGTGATTGGCATGCATTTCGTGATGTAAACATCAATTTATTGCAGATTACAAAAAAAAAAAAACTAGAACCAAAATTAGAATTTGACTGTCATATTCATGCTGAGCACATACAAATTGATAGGAAATGACTAATTTTATTTCAGTGATATTACTTTTGTAAAAATTTGACCAGTGTTATTAATCACATCTGTATTAAGTGACTTGTGTGCCTGTAGTTTTGATTACATCAGTGAACAAAACAAAAATTATGCCTTTGTGGAGCTTGCGTTTATTTTAGCAAGGAAAGACAATTAAGCAATGATAATTGTTATGTAATAATAAATTATATAGGCTGCTAGATGTTGAAACTTTTGGAGCAAAAAGTGAGGGAAAGAATATTTGGAAAGAGGTTTCTTGCAATTGTATATGGGTGATTGGGGAAATCCACACCAAAAACATTGAATGAGGTGAGGGAGCCTGCCCGGGTAGTATTTGGAGGAAGAACATTTCAAACTGAGGAACCAGTCAATGTTAATGCAGGAATGGTCTGGTGTGTTTGAGGAAGAACAAGGGGAGGTGTGAAGTAGGGGGAGAAAGGGGAAACGAGGCGGGATATGAGGTCAGATATGTAAGGGAAAGCCAGATCCTACTGTGCCTTGTAGTCCACTGTAAGGATTTTAGCTTTGGATCTGAGTGAGGTGGGAGTCATTGAAGGATTCTGAGCAGTGACATGGTATTAACTTCCATCTTGCTTTATAGGATCACTATGTGAATAGACTGTAGACAGGTAATCTTGGAAGCAGGCCACTTAAGAGGTCATGTCAGTAATCCCACTGATTATTGATGATAGTGCTTTGGTATTAGCAGGGAAGGTGGTAAGAAATGGTAGGATTCTGGATATATTCTCAAGGTAAAACCAACAGTTATTTCTTGATGGATTGATATGGAATTTGACATAGGAATTATGAATGGCTTCAAAGCTTTTTAGATTGAGCAACTGAAAGGATAGACTTGCTATCAACAGAGAAGGGGGAACATTGTGAACAGGTTTGGGATAGGAATGGAGATGAAAATCAGCTAAACTTTGGGTATGTAAAGTTTGAGATGTCTTTTAAACGCCAAGGTGGAGGTATTACAGTTGCATATATATACAGAATTCAAAGGAGAAGTAAGGACTAGAGATATAAATTTGAGTTTCAAGTCTCTAGATATTCTTTAAAACACTAGCAGTAGAAGGAGTACAGATAGATGGACTAGGCCTTATCTTTAGGACATTCCAAAGATATGAGTCCAGGGAAAGGAAGAACTAGAAAAGGAAACTGAGAAGTTAACAGTCAGCAAGGCCAAAGGAAAACTCCGGAAATCAAATGTACCATAAAGTACATAAAGGAGGAGGAAATATTCAGCTGAGTTACATACTGATGAAAGGTCAAATAAAATGATTGAGAACTGGCTCTTGGATTTATTGTGTAAAATGAGCAGTTTCTGTGGCATGGAAAGTATGATTACCTTATTAGAATTGGTTAGAGAACAGGAATTGGAGACAAGGAGTATTGGCATTTTTTTGAGGTGTTTTGCTGCAGAAGGGAGCTGAAATTGTATAGGATATGCTAGATAACAGCACGTGTACACTCATAGAACAAAGCATATGAAAAATCTAATGATAGAAGGGAATAAAGATGTCAAGGCTTTAAAAAGCAGCACAAGTAATACAGCATCGGCAGGATGGAGTTAAGTACATACATGGATGAAGAGGTTAGTAGATAATGTTACGGGAATCATTGGAAGTTCTCAACTTGCTTCAATTTCCTGAGATAACTACGAAGCCAGGTCCTCTGTTGACAAAAGTAATCATGCCCAAATAGAGTATGACCGTCAGGTAGTACTAAGTGCTCTCTTAAGGTTCTGATTATGAAGTGACACTAATTATCTTGGTTGTTTCCTCCAGGTACATTGTTACATGGGTGCAAAATTTAGAGGTAGACTTAGGCAAGGATGTGGTTTTGTCAAGTGAGTACAACAAAGTGACAGGCAAGGAAGTTGATGGTATATTCAAGAGTCATCATGATTCACGATGGAATACTAAGTTGGGTAAGGAAGGAAATGAGGACAAAGTGATGGAGATGGTAGTTACTGATTTACTGATGGTCATGGTGACTCTGAATTAAGAGCAGAGATTAGAGGGAATGGGCTGAAAAGCTAACAGGTGGTCAGAGAGGAATGCTTGAAGTTAAAACTATAGAGTGGTTCAAATTGGTAATGTGGGAATGAATGCCCAAGGAGGTGAAAACACAATCATTGGATTTTCTAACTGAAAGGCCATCTATTAGAATTACATGGAGAGTGAGGTAAAACACATATTGTCAGAGTCAATCCTCGAGAGTTTTTAGGTAAAATGTTATTTTCACATCTATGTTCCCTAGTAATATTGCTGCTATGATCCAGGGACTGTACTCTGAAAGCTGCCTATCCATGTATGTTGAGACTGCCAAGAATTAAGATGGAAGTTGTCATACGGTAACTGTGAGGCAGGAGAAAAAAAAAATGTCAAGGAGTCAAGATGAGTGATCTGTGTATTGGTTTCTATTACATCAGGGGCAGTGGGTATATGATGATGAGACTTAAAATTGGTTATGGGGGTTGGTGCTCAATGATTACCTGAGCTGTACTGAAGTTGTCAGGGGCAAACAAATAGTGAGCTAGCCTCAACAGCTTTAGGAGACAGGACATTTGGGTTTTAGAAGGACAAAAAGTAACAGGACAAGTCAAGTAGCAACAGTAAGGAACTTTAATCTACGAAAATTCTGTACATGCACTATTAACCATCATAAATCAGAGATGTGCTGTATAGCAGAGGAGGAAGTACCAACGGAGTAGTGAAGTTTGAGGGCGTTCTGGTGTGACCATGTGGTTAAAAAAGTTCATATTACATGTCATGAATCAAGTAAGTTTCTGTAAGTTCTTATTAAATCATCTCATAACTTCTACATTTGCTTTGTTTTGGGGGGAAGTTAATACTACATGAAAGGGAAACTCACAGATCATTGTCAATACCTTTTCAGTGCTTTTGTTGGGTATGTTTTGAGTTAAAAATGCTTTGTGATGCAGTTTCAGTTTTGACCACCTGTGTTTATTGCAGAAGCAGTTATATATTAGGTATTACTTCATATTTCAGAAGAGTAGCAGTCTCTATGGAGATGTTTTGCTTATTACTTAGAAAAGCTGTACTCTTTATTAGGCTGAAATAGCAATGTTCTAAATGTAATGAGTAAAAATGGGATAGATTAAGGTTTGTTATTATTAAAGGATTACTACTATAATGTAAACCGTGATGTTTTTTCCCAATATGCAATCATCTTTTGGTTCTCATCAGCTGGTACCGCAAGCATTATAATGGATTTAGAAACATACCAGTAAGTCATTCAAAGATTATAAGGTTCCCAGGAAAAGCTAATGAATAAGTCTCTACAATATCCTCAATAAAATGGTTTTGAGAGACTGGTACCAACCACTTCTGTTTGTTAGGACAAATATACTATTTTAGACCCGCTAAGTGATACTAAGTCATAAGCCCTGTTTAAGTATCTATAGGACATTTTTGCAAACAGGTTCTAAAAGTCATAAAACCAGACAGACTAATAGAAACATATCAAAATTAGATTAAAAATGTAGATCCTGACTTTCATTTACTCTGACCTAGTGTTAAATGTTACAAAGTACATAGAATACCACCTTGCTGCTCTCTTTTGGGGTGGGTGGGGTGGTTTATATTCGAGTTGATAAGAAACCCCAACATTTATAGACAAAGCTATTGTCAAAGGAATATTTTGGATTTCAGCAAAGAGAAACCAAAATCTATTCTTCATACTGTGGAAGTGACTTAACTTCATCACTTTGACATGTATACTATTTTTCCTACTGTTTCAAGTTTAGTTTTCTAAGGTCTTTCCCCCTATTTTCCGGAAGTGAAATTAAATATATATTTCAAACCTTCAAATTAAAATGTTATCTTCATATATATATATATGTACCAGGTTGACATATATAGTCATATTTTTCCAACTTCACGCTAAGTAGACACATGCATTTAGAAATGTATTAAAGCAAAATAAACAATGCAACAACTATTAAAAGATCAATTGTAACCTGGGTCTCCCTGGTGGTGCAGCGGTTAAGCATTGCGCTGTCGAGCTGTCGGCAGTGGTGAAGCGAGTTCGATGCCCAGCTGGGGAGATTCCCACATGGCGCGGCAGACCTCTCCTGCCTCGCCCGCTGCTCCCCTCAGCAGTGTATTTCCAACGATCTGCCTGTTCTGCTCCCTACTCTCTCTGGTGAACCCTCTCGCCGGCCCAAGCCTCTGGCCTGTACCCCAACTTGTATGCATAAATAAGTAAATCTTTAAAAAAAGATCAATTGTAACCTATTTAGTGTTACAATGAGAAAACATTCATTTCAACACATTCATTTATTCAAATACCCTTCTGATCACACATGGTCCAAGAATACACAAATAATAAACCAAATATAATCAGATGTTTAAAATTGGTCTTCAAACATTATAGCCAATGAGCCCACGCTTGCCTATGATCTCGCCAACATAGAACCACATCCACACCTCAGTGGCCACCAAACCGTTCAGCAGAGCTTCCTGAAAACAAACAAATACCAGATGGTAACTAGACTTGTTGTGGTGATCACTTTGCAATGCATGCAAATATCTAATTACTATGTTGTACAAATGAAACCAATAATATCTATCAGTTATATCGAAATTAAAAAATAGATAAATGTCCAGTAAAAACAGTCCTTTCAAAAGTTAAATATTTCTTACAAATGTGAGCTTTACTACTTTTTATGATCAAGCTATTTAATTTTTAAACTCCATAAATTTAATGTACTTTCATAAAGTGAGATATTCCTTTTTAAAAAACATGATATTTATTTCTATGAATTCTAGCCTGGATATTGTGTTACATAAAAAAGCTTAACTTTCAATGCACTTTTCCCTTACATGTTTAAAGTTATTCTTTTCCAGGATCAAGTAACAAAGAATATAAGAATGCTATTCAAATCAGAGGGTAGTTTTAGTCAAAGTCAGGAATTACTGATGTTAACTTTGTTCGATTGCTAAGAACCTCGAACTTTCAATTATGTAAGGTAAGTAGTCCAGAGCTTATAAATTCTTTCAAAGCATTCTTTAAAGACCTGAACTGACTTAACCCTTTCATTATTAGTTTATGAGACACTTTATGAGCCCTAAAACAACCCACATCCTGGAAATAGCTGACACATTTAGACAGGGCATTCATACGAAAGGATGGCTATAGGAAGGCAAGTCTCTGAATAGAAATTTGTCTGGTCAAAGAAAATCTGTAGAAAGATGAAGGTGTCTATCTCCTTTAGACATCATTTGGCTTCATTTTTTTTTCTGACTTAGCTCTTTTCAAGTATTCAATACTCAGTTTCACAGATCAATATTTTATTGCCCTGAATAGAAAAAGTACATATATGGTTCCAGAATGCAGTATTTCATCCCAGAACAAACATAAATCTTGGAATTCTAGTTTAAAAGAAAAAAGCCTTTCCACAATAAAATTGGATATTTTTACTTTTAGCACCTGGGGTGAATTCCCCTTGAAATTAGGAAGTTTCCTGAAAAATAACTACATTCCAGGATGCAGTTCTAAAATCAGCAATAATTTATTTAGGATTTTTGTATTCTGTATTTGGATCAAGCGACCCACCACAAAATCTAAACTATAGTTTTAGAGTTTATCTTCATGAAATTCAGTAACTATCACATATTATCTCCTTGCTGGGATTTGGTATTCTTATTTTCCATATTGAGCGTTCAGGGTCTGATATAAGTCAAGAGATCTTTTGGCAGATTGGGACAGTTTCAGGACTACAGTGAAAAACAGTACAGAATTAGCAAAACCAGCCTTTTCTAGCATGCTAACCGAACAGGAAAGGAAAAGAGAAGGTGCCCACTAAAAAAACCCCTCACTTCCTTGTTATAAGACTAATAGGAAATGAAGACATAAAACAGTGTAATGATTTCAAGCCAGATGATGAAATTAGAAAGGTAAATATCTTTCTCAGCATTAGAGAAAGATTACCTCTCATTAAGCTGGTTTTCAGCCTCATTGGAAAATACATATATTAATCAAACAATCAGAAAAATCCCAAGGGAAGACATTTTGTTATGCACATACGTTTTCATTTAGCCCATGGTTACCTTAACTGTGAGCTGTTTGAAGCTACCAGTTTTAGCACTATTGACTATTTTTTTCAAGCTCTGAATAGCTGTAGGGATCTCAGCAGGGGTTGGAGGAACCAGCTCAACCTTGGCATAGCTCCAAAATGTGGCCAATCGAGGTTTTGAGTAAGTCACAGCAGCTGGAAAACAAAACAAAACAAAACCACCAGGATGAACTCACTAGAGACCAAAAGAAGCAGATGTGTGGGCTGGACATAAATATTTATTCATGCATCACATTCATTCACTGTTTGTACCAAATGTGCACCCGGTGTGAAAAGTCAAAGCTGCTCCCTGGTAACAAGAGGCTTTTAAAGATGCAAAACACCTGTGTCACCGGGAAGTTCAATCAGGCAGGAAGCCACATTCAATTATGCCAGGACTTCACTAGTGGCCAGCTAGTCCTGTTACTTCATGTATGAAAGGCAAATCTAGTTAACGGTAAAGTTACTGAAAACTGGATTCAAAAACAATAAAATGACATTTTCCTGTATAGAGACAAGAACATTTGGAGGGAAGAGGCGCAGAAAGGGAGGAAAGGAGCTATGAATGAGATTAAAATTTGTCATAACGTTAGCTACAAAACCATATGGAGTTACATCAAATTTTGGTATCTCCATCAGCATATGTGCTGAATTAAATCTTTTAACAAAAGCACTGTTGCTCCTCTTTCTTCAAAACACCAAAAATAAAAATAAGACCTGTACGTACTATTAATAGCAGTCAAAACTTGAATTTATAACTAAGCTGAAATTCCTCATGGTATTTACTATTTCAGGAAAAAAGCTTTTTTTTTTTTTTAAAAAAAGGTCTTAACTTGAGTTGATTTGAGACTAGGGAAGTAAATTCAAGGAGAAAGCTATTTTATTAAAAAAAAAAAAGGCACAAATTATGAAATACCCATAAAGTGTCTATTGTTCAAAGACAATTATGCAAGGCTTTGGTGTTTTTCCTATTAATGCCTGCATTTGGGTATTTCACTACTCTTAGAATTACTATTGCCATCATCATGGGTAAATCTTTAAGCAGACACAATGCTCTAAGAAACAGTTCTAAATAGAACCATGCCTGTAAGATGGAACTATCAGAAAGTACATAGTCTGTGTAACAGTCAACAAACTGTCCTTAATTATTATCAACACACAGACATCGTACTTCAGTTGGTAAATTTGCTTCTCAGGGATTCCAGGTTAAAAAGTCTGAAAACTGCTTCGCATGTACACAAGGAATAAACAAAACCCAAGTAATGTATGGTGGAGACTGGAGCCAGGTTCCTGTGGAAGTGGAAAGTTACAAAGTTACAAATAGGTAAGAAAAGAAGCAAGAATAAATCTTATGGTACTGGACAGAGTTTGGAGATACTAACACTAACTCATGTTTAATTCAACACACACAGATGGAAAGTTACAGAACCAATTACATGCATGCACACATACATGTAAACACACACACACACATTCATGTTAGAGGGCCCAGAAGAAAAAATACTTTAGTAATGCAGTAGCAAAGAACATAATCAGTGCTTTGATCACAATTTCAAAATACAGAAGTAGGGTTGCTGGGAAAATGGTTGATTCTAAGGTTGAGGCAGAAAAACACAATAGGAGTCTGAGGCAGATTATAGTACTAGAGAGTAAAGGGTTATGTCAAATGGATAGAGGTACCAACCTGAGTTCTCAATGGTCAAGGCCGTCACCATTTGAGCAAGAAAATAAATAACATACTATTGGAGGTCTGAGGTGCAAGGAGGTATGAGATATACTTGAATGAGCCCATACATTAAATGACTGAATAAATGTGGAAGAGAGAGCGAATCTTTCTCGTAGAAGAATTACATTTAAATATAAGGAGATACTCCCTTCTACAGGAAATCGAATTCCCTAATGTGGCAGCTGTCACTGCTCCCCTCATATCTCCCCCTCCTTCCCCTCGGGCTATACTTGGTTATTTGTCTCTAAAAAATAAAAAGAGTATGGAAAAGGAAAAATAGTAATTTTACAGTGGAGAAACTTGGTGAACACTACCTTAACTATATGATGAAAGTTAATTTCACCAGTGATGTTATATAAATATCACGTACATCCTGATATGTGATTAGGGCACTTCATTTTTGAGATATTATTTCTCAAAACACATAATTCCAGACAAATCATGAGAAAAAGAGACATATCCAAATTGGGGAACATCTTTAGGATACCTAGCCCAATACTTACATAGAAACCTTAAGACTGTCAAGGTCATGTAAGGAAAGGTTGATAAACTTTAAGGAAAGATAGGTAAACTCCCAGAGGAAACTAGGGAGATTAACAACTTCATGCAATGTGGGATTCTGGATTGGCCTCTGGAACAGAAATCGATTAATGGGAAAACTGGTGAAATCCAAGTAAAGGAGCCAAGTTTAGTAAGCAGGGAGAAAAAAACAGATTCTTAATCTTTCTGGGGCTAAAATTATTTTTGTAAGCTTCTTTGTGCCCTAGGGGAATTGCCAGTAATTTTTATTAGGTATTTATATATTTTAAAAATTTATTTATTTATACATACAAGCTGGGGTACAGGCCAGAGGCGTAGGGTGGCGAAAGGGTTCACCAGAGACAGAGTGGTGAGCAGAACAGGCAGATCAGAAATATACTGCTGAGGAGAGCAGCGGGCCACCAGGGAGGCCCTTTATTAGGTATTTAATAATCACATTTAATACACCTAGCTATGCTGTAAAGCAAAACAATCATTTTAACATTCTGGGCCCACTTTAGTCCTCCTTTTTGAGTACTTCTGAAAGAATGACAACTGTTGCCTTTCAATTATTCACAATAATGCAGCAAAAGGTTTATACATTTCATAATAGAAATTATTTTCATACTGCTTTTCTTTTGGATTTTATTTATTTATGCATACAAGAGCTGGGGTACAGGCCAGAGGTGTAGGGTGGTGAGAGGATTCACCAGAGACATGGGGAGCAGAACAGGCAGATGGACTGACATAACTGCTGAGGGGAGCAGCGGGGGAGGCAGCAGAGCTCTGCTGTGCCATGTGGGAATGTCCCTGGTCGGGGATCGAACTCGGTGCTGCAGTGGCTCTGGATAGCTTCATAGTGCTGCGCTTAACCTGCTGAGCCACCAGGGAGGCCCTGGATTTTATTATTAAAATTAGTTTGCAATTATTCCACATGCACCACCTAAAAATGTAAAAGCCAAGCCAGGGGGGTAAAATCAACTTGAAATTTAAAAAATTTTGTCTCACTTCATCTGTGAAGTCCAAAGTATGAAGCAGATGCACCTTCTCTATGTAAAATTTAAGCACTTTATCATAACAGTTAGCTTGGTGATCTTAGTAAAGATGCTAATTTAAGTTTTTTGGGAAACTGTAAACTAGCAGACTGTGTAGGGTTCTGTAGGGGGAGAAAATCAAGTATTCATAATGCCTGGCACTGTAAGGTCTTCAATTAACTCACTGTTTAGCTGCTGTAAGAAAGGGAGAATAAAACACCAATCACACTAAAATAGGTTTCAAAGTATTACATGCATAAAAAAGATTCTACTCACATTTCAAAATCAAATTTGCACGAAAGCTAGTTAGAGATCTGTGCTTCGACCATTTACAAAATATCAGCACACTAAATCAAGTCACTTCAGAAATTTAACTTATTTCACTTTGGGAATAAAATGAAAAGCTTGCTATCCAGCAGACAACTGACAGAATGGGCTACTACTAGGGGTTGTGACTATTCTGTGTTGTTCTGAAATACAGCCTGATTCATTAGTAAGGCTTAGGTTTCTTCAAACGGAAAAACTCCAATAATGCCAAGCTACAAAATTAAAGATCACTCTCTACTCTAATCCCTTGCTATGCTTAACGGGGCAGGGATACTCGTCTATAAATTACAATTCCATATAAAATTTCCCTCAAATTAAAGAAAAAGTCTCTCAAGAGGGCGGCCAGGACAGAAAGTAAAGTCAGCGTTAAAACGAGTTCACCCGCTCTTATAGATTTCCTTAAGCTTCCAGATTACTCTATGGAGAACCAGACAACCTCATGAGATTGAATTTATGTGCCTTCACAAGTCTCTGCCCGTTCCTTTCCTTAGTTTCCCTAGCAGAGCCACACACCCTCCATGTTCCTTATGCTAAGAGAAAAAGGGGCGTAATGGCGGCTCCGGTTTGGCAACTCTAGACTTCTTTACACTCTTTCCGCAGTCGTGGATAGAATCAGAATTTCTAGGTTGTAGAAAGAACCCAAGTCGCAGACCAAACGGCCGCGCCGCTACACAAGAGTCTTAAACCAGCCTCTTGTTTCCCTCCCTCCCCCACCCCCCCTCGACCGTCCCCGCTCCCGCCGGCCCCTCAGGTTACCACAGCTCGTCTCCCCCTCAGGTCCGTGCAGGCCTCCTGCCCCGCCTGTGTGCCCGCCTCGATTGTCTGACGCCGCGCTCACCATTTATCATCGCCGGGGCCTTCTCGGCGAGGTTACGGACAAATTGGGCCATGGCTCTAGAATGGATAGTCCGTGGCCCCGACGGCCGGCTGAATGTCACCTCCGGGAAGGGTCCTCCGCCGCAGGACCCTTTGAGCTTCCAAGGTCAGGTCTCCTTTTTCCGCGCCGGTCGAGATGTTTAGGTTTCATGCTATGTTTCGGGAATCCAGGAGGTAAGTTTATTTTCTCCAGTCACAGAGGAGGAAGTGGACATGAAAAGGTAAGATTAGAGGCTATGTCGAGAACAGTGAGATTCCGCACAGAAACAGGCATTTCTCTGGGCAGCCGCTCATGGAGGCCCGGAAGGCCAAGGCGTGGCGGAAGGGCGCATGCGTCGTTAGCCTTCTGTGCTCGCAGTGGCGCCTACCCTCACTCCCCCCACTTTTTTTTTTTTTTTTTTGCGTGCAGTGCTTTCGCAGTTTTTCTGAAACAACGTGGGTGATTAGGGCCGGAAGGAATCGCTGAGGTTTTTTTTTGTAGGCCACTGCGATCTTCTTACAAAGGCAGACAGGCACCGAGGTCAAATACGCAAGTGTGAAGGGCAGGCAGATCAGGCGCCTCCCAACTTGACATCTGACTCGACCCATGTCTTTCTTCAGCTGATTTTTTGTAATTCCTCATCCTACATCAGGATTGGAATCCAGTTTCCCTAATTCCCTAATCAGCGACAAGGAACTGTGCAACTATGAGGTACAAAATAACATTATATGAGGGCCTCCAGTATGCCAGGCATTTTGAAATTTAAAGAAAGTCGGTTTAGTGTTTAGTGTTCTCATTAAGACTGGGACTGATGAATGGCCACAAAGCTAGTGAGTGGTTAGAAATGGGATTTGAAGAAGAAATATAAACACAGAGAAAGGGCATCAATATCATATTAAACGTGGTGATCTGATGATTTCTGAGGGAACCCTTGAGTTAATGTAGCACAGAACAGGGATATGCTAGTTTTAACTTTCTAATGTAATATGAATGCTAGAAGATATATATTGCCAAGTGGCACCTGATAAGAAAAAGAGTAAGTTAGGTACCCTGGGGAAGCCTAAAAAGTAAAACTGATGAAATAGTTATAGAGCTAGAAAGAAAATTTAGTGATATTAAGGAGATCAGCTGCCCAGTACTTCAGAGGAGTCAAATTAAGGATGCAATGTTAATTTAGCAATATGGAAATATAAGCTAGAAGTGTTTCCAAAAATTGAAGAAGCCAGAATGAATTACTTTAAAGGACTGCAAGTCTGAAAACCAAATAGGGATGTGGAATTCGAGGGAGAAATTGAAGAGACTTGAGAATGACAAGGTCCCCAATGAAGCAGGAAAGAAGGTTGGAGAGATTAGCCATGGAATGGAAGTGTTACAGGGCAGGGAGAGGGACACCCCCGAAACCCCAGACCTGCCCTGTACTAAATGGGTTCAGCCATCTGCCGCATCAATACAAAACATACAGGACCTTTTGTGGAAACCAGACTTTAATGCAATTAGAAAAGACAGAGAAGAAAAAGAATATATTTTCTAAGTCAAGCACCCCATGTTATCCAACTCCTCGTGGGTACAAGTCCACCCAAACGGGATTGGCCCAAAGCAAGTCTCGAAAGCCTGTCATAAGTCTAGAACAGCGTATGGCAGGGACCCACACATAAGGGTCAGAAACAGCCAGACAATTCTGGATGGAACCAAAATACCTTTCGGCAGGGACCCATCCAAAAGGGTCAAATACAGTCATACAATTCTGAGAGGAACAGAACAAAATCAAAACCAAAATCAACATAGCCATCATTAAACCCCCCCCCCCCCATGTCTCTCACCCACGTCTATTTCAACCAGTCCAGGCCAGTGCAGCTTCTTTACAAGTCTCTCTGCTCCTTGGGCCTCTGCCGGCTTTCCATCCTTCTTCCATCTCCTCCTGTCTTCTGCGCCTCCTCTGTGTGTATCCTCTCTTCTGTGTGTCTCAAGCTTCTCATATCCTGCTCAGCTCCACCCTACGGTGGGTGGGACAAGGAACCTGGGACACACCCCTTCTCCTGGGGACCACCCTGTTATAGAAGGAGAATCAAGGATGGAATGATGGGAGAAAAATTTGAAAGTGGAAATTCTGAAGTCTCCAGTGAAGACAAGGTCATCTTAGTGTGAAAAGAATTTGAGGAAAAAGGTTCAACTTTGGAATAGCTACTGAAGTACACACAGGATTGTTGGGCAATGTTAGAGACAAGTCTATGTCATCCCACTCTAAAGATTGTCATTTTTCTCCAACAGTGGTGTGTAATTGGGATATGGGAGCAGAGGGGAATGTTAGGTTAATCTATACTAGGATCTTGCATGGCAGTGGTATAGAAACAAGAGGCAAGAAAGGGAAATGATTACAATACAAGATGTAGAGTTTAAAATGAAAAGTGAAGCCAAAAGTGGATTAGGAAAAAACATGCCCCAAGGCTCATCTTCTGAAGGTGACTTCAGGGTTCAGAAGCATAAAGCACATTAGGTCAGCCAAGCCACATACATGTGATAATACCTTAAAAAGAAGGTCAGAGTCCTCTACATTTTCAGAGGGATTTCTAAAACTTAAAAGCCACTGGCTTTAAAAAAAAAATATTTATGGGTACAAGAACTGGGGGTTGGCCAGAGGTATGGGGGTAGGGGTGAGAGGACTCACCAGACAGAGTGGGGAGCAGAACAGGCGCATCTAATGAAATACACTGCTGAGGGGCGCAGTGGGCAAGAGAGGAGATCTGCTGCACCATGAGGGTCAGCTCCCTAGGGGGTGGGGGGATAGAACTCATGCTTCAGTAGCTGGTGATAGCTTGGTAGGCTGAGACTTTAACCCCTGCGCCACCAGGGAGGCCCAGCCACTAGCTTTTAATACTGTAACAAAGGAAGTGATAACAAAGGTTTTAAGTCAGGTGTTCATTTATTAAATACAAGTTTTTGAACAAACACCCCCAGGCAAGTTTGACTAGAAGTAACCTTCCTGGAATGTTTCAAAATACAGTTGTTGATCAAGCTTTATTTCAGTCCACCTTTTTGTTTTGCTCATCATTTTGTTTCTAGATACTTTTCCTGTGTAGCAGTTAGAATATATGCATTATTTCCTCATGTAATGTCAACAGTGCAGCATCAGCCTCTGACTTGCAAAGGCACCCAGTAGACTTATGCTCTGTGCAGTGGCTGCTTAGCAACCAACATCAAATAAAGTAATGAAGCTTTTGTAGAGTGTGATACTAAATAGCAACCAGCACCTTCACCTGCACCATTTAAAAAAACCTTTAAAGTTTCTTTCAGTTTTCTCAGACCTATTAAAAACTGTATTAAAAGAACACAAACCCAGATTGCTTGGTAGAGCCACCTAATTTTCCAAGTTTAGTATTACCCTCTTGGTAAGTCTTCATTTTCCCATCATATTCCAGCAAAGCCAACACATAAACTAGGTTTGTCAGAAACTCTGCTGTAATAGATTTAGAGCTGCTTCTGAGTTTCAGAAAACAAAATATCTCTTTAAGCTTCCAATTGCATTTATGCACTGTGTTGTACCAAGATAATTTTAAGTCTCATTTTTGGGATGTTCCTAAATTACTTCAAGGAAAGCAAAAAGGCACAGAGGACACTTGGTTTCCTTACCAGTAGCGGCCTTAAGCTACGCACTTGCTTTTGTGGTGAGTTTAAAGGTATTCAGCAGCATTAATGGTGACACAGCCATTCATAAAAAGTTTCAGGAAAAGAGCTTTTTTAAAAAAAAAAAAAGCTTGCCAGAAAAGGCTTACAATCTGAAGACTAAATACAGAAGTAGAACACATAGAGACTAGAGGCAGCATTGAGGTTGTTAACTAGAAAGCTGCTGGAACAGCTGCCTTCTGAGGTTTTGTGCCCATTTTTCCTCCAGTTTTCTCTTATAAAACTCTTGGCTTCTCCAAATGAAAACATCCTATTAGATTGAGTTTGGAAGATAAATGCAAATAGGTAGAAGCTTATTATTTTATATACAGTTCATTCTCAGAGGAGGAGGAGAATAAATATGAAATGAAGCTCATTTAAAGAAAACAAACAAATTTTATCAAACCACATGTAAAAGGCCCAAGGAACACACTGAATTAGTATCTTACATTCTGGTATTTGCAAAAGTCTTAAGACTTCCTTTTTCATTTATAAGCATTTATAAGCATAGCCACAGACAACATCTACTTTATACCTAGTGTGGATTGTTCTCTGATTTGAACTTTTCAGCTGATACCATCAAAAACACATTAAGGACTGCTTATAGCAACTTATGCTGGAATAACATAGACCTATCATCTTATCTGGTTGAAGCTATGGTTAACAATAATGTTCTCTAAATGACATGAAGACCCCTGTTTCTAGATCATACCATTTTTCTTGCAATTATGACATCTTTGGATTTAGAGGGATAGTGATATATAGTCCATAGGGCAGCATGCCTCATTCAGCATGTTAAGCTGTGTAATTGACCAGGGAGGTCAAGTTCAACTTGTAAAAGTGGGGCCCATCTACTTACTATGTCGGGCCAGGTGGATATTAAAAATGGCTTGTGGAAAAGGTTGTGCTCAAAGTCCTACATTGTTAATTGATCAACTAAGGCTGAGTTAGAAGCAGCACTTAAATCAGGTCACAAGCCCAAACAAACATGAACTATATACATTTTATAGCTTTAGAATTTGTCTAGAATGAGTGTGTTAATGAACATGGCTACACACTGCATACACCTTACCATGGAAGAGACAATATAAAGTGGCACTCAGTTTACACTATACCAATGTAAGAAAGCACATGGTATATATATATCTATGTATATTGATATACTATTGAAATTAGTGTCTTAAAATAACATTTTTCATGGTCACCAAATTGGTTGTCTAAGTCTTCTACTCAAGCCTAGTCCATATAGCAACAGATTTCCATAATGTAACAAGGGCCCAAGAGCTTCCTGTATTCTCTTGCCTCAGAACTTTTTCAATAAAGTGTCAAAACTGTAGGTTTGATCTACTAGTCTTCCTAAAAATATTATAGAGCTATGTTTTCTGTGATAATGACAACCCCATGGGAGAGTGTTTGTCTCTGAGTATCTTTGAGTTAAACACAGTATTAAGAACTACCAACAGAAGCTGCTTAAGATTCCTTTTCTCCCCCATCTCGTCTATCATCTTATTAAAAAATCTACTCAAACATCAAGGTGATTCTTTAACATTACAGAGCTGTAACAAGGAAAAGGGCTGAGGCCTGGGTCATGAGGACCTTGATAACATAGGATTTTCTGATGGTATCAGCTGTTAATGAAATATATGACATCATATACTCAAAAGCAATGCTCACCAAAGATGTTTGAGCAGTTCTTAGAAGAGAAACAGTAAGGTGGCAGAAGTGTTAGTAGTTGAAGTTAATATAATTCAAGGTAGAAAAAAGAAGAAACAATAGGAAGAGAGAACAAAGGGTAAAAATTAGTGATGATTTCTAAACTTGGTGATGCTATAAGTATAATTTCCTGCAAGCCAGGAGAGCACTGTAAAGTTCTTAGGAATCTTAGTTATCATAATTTGAACAAGAGTAGTTCTTTTAATTTAGTAAAAAAAAACAAAGAAAAGGGAAGGGACAGAATCATAAAGAGAGAAACCACAAACAACTCTTTATCTACACTCTGGGGTTGGTTTTGGTTTGTTTAGTTCACAGTATTTATTCAAGTTGCTCCTTTTGTTGTTTCCTCTCTGCAAGCCATCGTTGGATTTTTTCTTTGAGTTCTGTGTTTGGCCGGATCTGGTCCATAGTGAGGGGACTACGGTTAAAGGGATCTGTTTGGTCACTGGGACAAAGAGAGAAAGGAAAATGGGGTTATTTCCATAAAGCCCACCATCTTAACCCAAAAATAGTATACCTCAACATCTCACTTTGAGACAGAAGCTACAGAGGGCATTCTAACATTGAATCAGGTTGAGTTAGAAAAACTGCTATGAGAGTGATGCAGGATCTTTTTTCTTCTCTCTCTTTTTTTTTTTTTTTAAAGAATATTTAGTTAGCTTGTCTCTCTGCTTCTTTACAAACTTTATCTCAACTTGGCTGTCCAGATATTCACTCTGATTTCCCTTCACATTTGTGTTAGCATTAAAGAGCTATTTGTAGTTTTAGTAATAGACTCTCAGAAACTGTGTAACATATTAAAGAAAAAAGTCTTATACATTGACACTTGATTTAGTTAGTTGACTGTTATACAAGTAAATGCACATTATGGCTTCCTACAGGTAAAAGGATTTGTAACAAACTTTAAGGGCTGATATATCTTCTCTGTATTCTGAGGCCACAATAAAATATAAATTTTCACTTGACACGTTGGAAAAGACATACCACCTAGCACGGAATCTTGCATGTAGTGAATGTGAAGTGCCAAGTACCATGAAGTAGAAAATTCTTTTCATATTTAAAAAACTTATTTCCTTAAATTTGGATAATTTTATATAACTGAATTTTAAGTAGGCAGAGTCTCTCAGTACCTTTTTTTTAAAAAAAAGATTTATTTATTGATGCATACAAGAGCTGGGTGTAGATCAGAGGTGTGGGGGGGGGGTGAAAGGATTCACCAGAGACAGAGTGGGGAGCAGAAAAGGCAGATCTACTGAAATATACTGTTGAGGGGAGCAGCGGGCAAGACAGGAGAGACCTGCTGAGCCAGGTGGGTCAGCTCCCTGGCAGGGGATTGAACTCATGCTGCAGTGGCTGCAATAGCTTCATAGTGCTGAGAATTAGCCCCTTGTGCCACCAGGGAGGCTCTATTTTTATCTACTGCTTAAAAGAGCAGACCGAGGCTAAAGAAAACTCATGGTCATCGTGAGCAGCAGCAGCAGAATGTGGGCTGACCCCTATGCTGAATACAGTATAAAACATGAACTAAAAAAACAAACCATTGCTTTATATTTTTACAGCAAAAATAACATTACAACAATGTGAAGTTAACATATTTGAGACTGATATGATTTATGACATATAGTGACAGTTCTTTCCTTAAGGAAAAAAAAGGTAAGATTAGAGTCAGTATTTCTCAACAGGGTTTCTTATTTTGGATGCTTAAATCCTTAAAAATCAAATGATACAGGGCCTCCCCGGTGGCGCAGCGGTTAAGCACTGCGCTGTGGAGCTGTCGGCAGCAGGGACGCGAGTTCGACGCCCGGCTGGGGAGAATCCCACATGGTGCGGCAGACCTCTCCTGCCTTGCCCACTGCTCCCCTCAGCAGCGTATTTCTGATCTGCCTGTTCTGCTATCCGCTCTGTCTCTGGTGAACCCTCTCGCCGCCCCACGCCTCTGGCCTGTACCCCAGCTTGTATGTATAAATAAATAAATCTTTAAAAAAAAAAAATCAAATGATACACCTTCATCAAAGCCTACTCAACATATTAGTCAATCAATAATATGGGACACCTATTAGGTGCCTAGTGCTTTGTCTGGAAGACAAAGATGACAGCAAACAAACATCCATGTGTGTTCTTGAGGCTGCTTTTGGGGACTGGTATACCTGAGCAAATGTCTGGCAATGGTGGATCTATCCACAGTGACTCTGGAAGATGGAAGCACCACAGGGTCAGACATCAGGGTGCTCATGATGGGATCCAGGAACTCATCACAGGCATCTGCATATGTCTCCTCTTCCTGTTGCTGCAGGTCTGCCAGAGACTGAGCACAAAACACCAGGTAAGGTGAAGTTACAGAGCAACTGAATTCAGAATGCCTTACAAATTATACCTTCAACTTAAGGGGTCATTAATAAACGTTACAGTGAAATGACAGTTGTTAGATTTATTTTCTCAAGAACAAATCAAGATGGGTATTATCAGAGCAAGTTGAGCATTCAGCTCCAACTCTGAAAATTCTATTTGGCTCAACTGCTAGAAATCATGACTGGAAATGTGTATAAGTGTTAACAGGCCAAAAAACCACATCACATACAACATCCTTCTGGCAACAGTCCTGTTTTAAATGTCGTAATTCAAAAAGGGGAGGGGGTAGGAGGGCTATTATTTGCATAATTATAGTCACTCAAGCAGTTCCTGTATGAAAAACAGTTTCTAGTTTTAGGTGCAAACAAGTGTAGGAATTTAAAAGTGCCTTCAACATTTGATTCCTTCATGACTCTAGATCCTCAGGGACCAATGACATCAGCTCCTCAGAGAATCATTTGGCTAAACTTTAGGCAAGGATTAAAGCCAACTCAGTAAATAACTCAGTGAAGAGGAGACTGCTATCAATAAGAAGGCTTTCTAAGACCCAGGGCCATGATTTTTCCTTCTTCGTAACTGCTAATAGGGTTTGTCATACACCCACCAAAGGGATCAGATGAACAGAATGTTTAGTTGTTTTCCTTTTGAACCCCCCTTCACCTATTTCTCTCCTCTCCCCCATCTCTGGTTCAGTAGTTTAATCTTTAAAATATGTGGATATTCCAGTATCAGCCAACTATCAACTACAAGTACAGAGAATAGGAAGTTAAAAATCACTGAGTAAAAGCTACCAATCTTGAATTTTGTTTTAAAAAGCTTTTCTGCATTAACATCCAGATTTTCAAATCTCTTCTAGTAAAAGCTTCTAAAATCCATTTTCTATCTTCACCCTCATGTCAGAAAGAGCAGTATTAAGTTCTAGTTTTATTTTTTTTAAAAGGTTTATTTTTTATGCAATGAAGAAATGGCGTGTAGGCCAGAGGTGTGGAAGGTGAGAGGACTCACCAGAGGCAGACTGGGGAGCAGAACAGGCAGATCCACTGAAATACACTGCTAAGGGGAGCAGCGGGTGAGACAGGAGAGGTCTACATGTGGGTTAGCTCTCTAGCTGGGGATTGAACTCAGGCTGCAGTGGTGATA
This sequence comes from Scalopus aquaticus, assembly GCA_004024925.1. Lineage (NCBI taxonomy): Eukaryota > Metazoa > Chordata > Mammalia > Eulipotyphla > Talpidae > Scalopus > Scalopus aquaticus. Next base: position 36,607 of record PVIJ01013834.1, read on the forward strand.
ACACTGAGACTTAGCCCCTACACCACCAGGGAGGCCCAAAGTTCTAGTTATTGATTGATCCATAAGAACCATCTATTTATATTTTCTTACAGCAATGTTCTCTCCCCCTTAAAACAGGGTAAAAAGCAGCACAGCTGAGTTGACAATGTATTTTTTATTGAATATGTTAGTAAAAAAATTATCATCCTGTTCACCTTAATTCTCTCTGCTAAGTTGCTGAAAGCTACAATCATATTCCCGGGCTTATTTATTTTCTTCAGGACTCGGACTGTCTGTGCAAAAAGAGTTGGAGAATAGGAACGTCCATCCTTGGGCACAGTGGCACAGAAATTCTCCTCATCCCTGGAAGGTCAGCAACAGAGAGAAATGAGCATCAGAGAGTAGGTCAATGAGGAAGATAATGGAGAGGAGAGAAATAAGGTTTCCTGTCACTTATATGCCATGGTTTTTTTTTTTTTTTTTTCTGGCAAGAGAAAGCAAAAACAAAAACAAGTTTAATAAATACATGCATACCTCCTGTATACATGGGAGAGAGACAGATGCCCAGTAGAAAATGATTAACTCCATGAATGTCATTTGATATAGAAGGATTTCTTCTTATTTTTAGGAAGAAAGTCTAGCAAATATCCTGTGGCTTTAAGAGAATACTGTTTTCCAAACAATGGCACAACCAGTAAAGTTTATCTTTGCCCAGACCAAGGTAAATGTTGGAAATTCTAAACAATGCTCCACGGGTCATATGAAATCTCATAATTTAAAACTACAGAAGATTCTTTTATCAATCAACTAGAGAAGGACCGTTTCTTTCCTATTTCCACATAATTACCAACCAGTCATTCCATTATCAAACCCCCAAATTAAAACATTCACATCCCCTCTGGCTTGCCCAATTTAAATCTACCCAAGATTTAAGTAGATGGTGCAGATATCTGATACGAGCTGCTGGGGTTTGAAGTCAAATTCACTGAAGTCCTTGACTTTTAAGGCTCCCATCTTGGGGCCCACCAGGTGCTGCAGGAAGTAGTTCAGCATGGAGATGATGCGCTCGGCCAGGAAAGGATGCACAAAGAGCGATTTAATCTCTGGAAAAAAACCCAAAGTTTGTGAAAACTTAATCAATTAGTAATCTTTTTCTTATTGTGTTTTAGAGTTTTACTTGGAAACAGTCGACGACTGTTTAAAATTACATAAATAATAAATTTTCACTGCCGTGTTATTAGTAAAGATAGATAAGCAAAAGTGGACAAACAAAATACAAAGCTACCACCCAGAAATACACATTGTTAACCTTTTGCTAATATAATATAGCCTTCTAGTTTTTCTCTCCGTATTTATCCATATACACATTGCTAAAACAAAATGATTATCATATTATATATATTTAGTAAATTTTTCATAAGCTTTATCACAAATATCTTACCATTGTAGTAAATATATATCCCTGTGCTATCCAATATGGTAGCCACTGGCCACATATGGCTATTTAAAGTTAACATTTCCCCATTCATATGTCAGCCATGGGCATTATTCTTCATGAAGGTTCTTTAATGATTCACTTCCCCTGCAGACTGGGGGGGATATTGCCCCCACAGATCACAGACCAGAATACAGACCAGAGTCTGAATTCTAGGCCTAGACTCTGGGCCTACTCCTGCAAATGGAGCAATCGTGACCACAACATTTTTTGGGGGGAAAGTAGTCTTTCATTTCTCACCTGATGTCAGAAAGGCAAGGGTACCGATTGTTTCATTGGACATGATGTTATGGAAACGTGCCAGCTGTCCAAACATTTGTAGACCAGCTTCTTTTTCTCGGCGGGCTTCTGGACTCAGACTATCCCATTCACCTCGGTCCTTCTCAATTTGTTGAATCTTTATCTTGCTCAAATACTATAGTAACCAGAGGTGGGATGTAGTGGAGAAGGAAGGAAAAATAATATAAGAGGTTCTATTTAAGATCTAGTCCACTAAGATGGGAAAACCCGGGACTTTATAAGACACATGAGCTTTATTTTTCCAAATAGGGCTAAAGCTCACAAATAAATTGTGGGGGGAAAAAAAAAGATATTGTGGTTCCATATAGATTTGTTTCAGCATGGGTAGATTTATGGGTAATTCCCCTAGGAACATTATGTAAGAGAAAGGAGGCTAAACAGTGTAATATACGAAACCAACCAAACAAAAAAGACAGTGAAAATAAAAAGAATCCTTCCTGAAAGATGGGGGGAAAAAAACCCCCACCCAAGGCCTCCCTGGTGGTGCAGGGGTTAAAGTGTCAGTGTCGGCAGCCACTGCAGCAGGAGTTTGATCCCCAGCCAGGGAGTTAACATAGTGCAGCAGACCTCTCCTGTCTCGCCCACTGCTCCCCTCAGCAGTGTATTTCAATAGATCTGCCTGTTCTGCTCCCTGCTCAGTCTCTGGTAAATCCTCTCACCGGCCCACACCTCTGGCCTACACTCAGCTCTTACATGCATAAATAAAGAAATCTTTTTTTTTAAAGATTTATTTATTTATACATACAAGCTGGGGTACAGACCAGAGGTGTGGGGCGGCAAGAGGGTTCACCAGAGAAAGAGTGGGGAGCAGAACAGGCGGATCAGAAATACACTGCTGAGGGGAGCAGCGGGCGAGGCAGGAGAGGTCTGCCGCACCATGTGGCATTCTCCCCAGATGGGTGTCGAACTCGCATCACGCGCTGCCAACAGCTCCACAGCGCAGCACTTAATTGCTGAGCCACCAGGGAGGCCCCGCATAAATAAATAAATCTTGAAAGAAAAAATAAAGTTCTTCCTAAATTCTTTATATAAAAAAAAAAAAAACCCCACCCCAAAGCCACTTATCAAAAACCAAAGTTCTACTGAATATGCAAGCTACCTGGAAAGAGAACCATAAATATTTAAGCCCTCTACCTCCTATCATTTCTGCTGTTGTTGCAAACATGTTATACTTATAGCCCCATGAAAATACCATCTGTGTCATTCTTTATCACACCACTCTTGTTTAGAAGGGTCAGCTTGTAACAGGACTTGTTCTTACTTTCTAAGAAAACCTATCTAAAATCCTAAAGTACAGGACTATGAAAAGGATAGGTAATTTTCTCACAAATGAAACAGTAAGTTACTGGAGGATTGCTAATCACTACAAGACACTTGTGGCTGCCCAAAGGCTACCCCCTCCTGATTTACCTGTTTTATCTACGTTTGGGCTGCTGCCCTATCTATCTTATACCTATCTCAGATAAGGGAAGTTTTTATAGGAGCAATAAGCAGTTCCATAAGGGATAAAAAAGGTTAAGAATATGATACACAGAAGGAGCTGAGAGGCACATCAGTGTATACTTTGTGACTCTCAAGTTTCAAATACAGCTAAAGATTAGGGAGGCAGTGGGCAGATGAAAAACACTGGCAACTTGGAGTCTTTACATGAAAAAAGGCAGACTACATTTTTTTTCAAGTGTTGCAAAAATCAGAATCTTTTAGAAAAGAGAAGGGTAAGAATTACCTATGTATTGGGGTGGAGAAAGGTTCAAAGTCACTGGGCAAAAACTCCAAGATCTCCTTTCTGTAGTGCTGGCCCGACTAGTTCTGCCAATGCAGCTTAGTTTAAGCTCATCCTACTTTCTTTTCCTCTTTCTCCCAGGTATCATCCTAGCCCATTAAGCTTCCATGATCCCTTGATCTTGATCTCTAAAGGAACAGCATCTATCAAGTTCATTTATGGCAACGTTGGCAGTACATCTTAACTTACAAACTTCCGATGTCCAAGGCTAGTCAGGGGCATACAGATTGCTCTATTATGATTAAAGGGTAAAAAGCATGTACTGATGAAGAGTTGATGGTGGAGAGGCAATGCAATCTGCTTCTCTTTCTTTTACCTGTATGGCTTCATCCAGAAGGAAGATGGCATCATTCATTAGCAGATTAAGAAATCGGAGGAAAAGTGGGGGATTCATGGCTTCTAAATTCTTAGAGGCATAGTCAGCCAAATCCTGTAAGTCCAACCCAAAAGACAGTCATTTTAGTACTGAACTACAACTCACTGGGACTTATTTAAAGCAAAACTCAGACAACTCAACTTTCGCTTCACTAAAAACTCTCTCACCTTGATGCTCTCTCGGTAGGTATCTGTGCCCCACATGTACCTCAGGATGGGATACATGGGACGGCGGTAATTAAACTTCTGTTCAAACTGATGGGGGTCTCCTGGAGAGGGCAGGAACAAAAACCAACAAAGGTGGTGCTGTTAGAGAAAGAGTAAGAGCTTATGTCTATTTGTAGCCATTTTCTTTTATTCTGCATGTCACAAAGCTGGGAATTTATACAAACCTGGGGTTGTAAGCTGTGTTTGCTTATTTCCTTGCTGACAGAAGAGGGAGACAGATGTAAAGGACAGGTTACACAGAAATGGACAAGCACCGAGTTGTACAATAAAAACCAGGGGAAACAAATGCTTTCATAACCAAATATAGAGCACTGATCAGACTCTGAGTGAGGCCTCTGAGCTGAGCATGTGGCAGATGGGACAGCCACATGCAGATATGGGATACTAAGTAACCCCCATTTTCTTCATAGGTAGTATCCCAACTGGGTAGCCAACTAGTTCATGATCATTCTGAAAAATCAGGTAAGGAGCTAAAAACTGGAAGTGTGTGCTGCTTTTGACATGTAATACTGTCACTAGAGCTCTACAGGTTAGGTCATCATATTAAAGGAAGAATATGGCATTTAGAATCAGAAGGTCTATGGGCCTCCCTGGTGGCGCAACGGGTTAAGCCTCACCAGTATGAACCTATCTGCAACCATTGCAGCACGGGTTCAATCCCCCTCCAGGGAGCTTCCCACATGGCGCAGACCTCTCCTGTCTCTCCCGCTGCTCCCCTCAGCAGTGTACTTCAGTGGATCTGCCTGTTCTGCTTCCCACTCTGTTTCTGGTGAATCCTCTTACTCCCCACATCTTTGGCCTACACCCCAGTTCTTGTATGCATAAATAAATAAATAAATAAATCTTTGAAAAAAACCAAAAAGAAGGTTTGGGTTTTCCCACTTAATGCAAGTCTCTTAACCTTTTTTAACTTCCACTTACTCAGAAATAAAGCAGGAATTATAATATATCCTCTACTGTTACAACCCTTAGGCTATTCAATATAAGTGTTATAATGGTCATATGATGAGATAATTGCAGTGATTTATTGTGCAACTTCTTACGTATAATGAATATTTACATGCACTTATGCATTACTTTAATCCATTTTACAGATAAGGAAACTAAGGTTTACACAAGTAGAAAGTCAAAATCTAAAGAGAAAGTCAGAAAAATGTTATATATTCTTTAAATGTCAAATACTTCTTTATCATTGGATGGTAGGAAATCCACTTTAAAAAGGGCCTTACCCTCAAAACAATACACCACAGAAAGAAAATCCCTCTTCAGAACCCAATAATATGGACACAGAAGATTACATCTGCCTAACAGATAAAGAATTCAGAATTGCCATAATAAAAAAAATAATAGAATTAAATGAAAAGAACAAAGAACTGAGGAATATAAATGAAGAACTGAAAAATGAGAATGAATCCATAAAGAAGAAAATGAAGGAAATGGAGGATTTACAAACATTAGTAGAGAGCCATAAAAGTAGATTAAAACACATGGAGGAAAGAACAAGCACTCTGGAAGATAAAGATACTGAAAGAACCAAGACAGAAAAGGAAAAAGAAAAACAAAGGAAGAAGAATGAGGAAAAACTTCAGGAACTATCTGACACCATGAGAAAAGGAAACATCAGAATCACAGGAATCCCAGAAGGAGAGGAGAGAGACAAAGGAACAGAGAAACTTCTCAAGGAGATAACTGAAGAGAACTTTCCAAACATGAAAAAGGAAACAAAAATCGACATACAGGAAGCCAGAAGATCTCCAAATTATTACAATGAAAGGAAAAAAACAGCAAGACATATGATAGTAAAACTATCGAGAATTCAAGACAAGGAAAATATATTGAAAATGATGAGGACAAAGAAACAAATAACCTACAAAGGAAACCCAATCAGGCTGACATCAGATTTCTCTGAACATTAAAGGCAAGAAGAGAATGGAGAGACATATGTAATATACTACATGCCAACAAATGTCAACCAAAAATACTCTACCCTGCAAAGCTCTCCTTCCTCTACGAAGAAAGAATATGGACCTTCTCTGACAAACATAAACTACAGAAATTCATCACTACCAAACCCCCACTCCAAAACTTACTACAAGAAACCATGAAGACAAAACCAACAGAGGAAAGATCAGGAAATATGGAATTAGGTAAGGACTAGAATCACAAAAAGGCAAAAAAATAAATAAATAAATAAAAAAGACAAATATGGATGACAGTATATCAATATTAACTCTAAATGTAAATGGACTAAACACACCAATTAAAAGACACACCATAGCAAGATGGATCAAAAAACAGAACCCAACCTTCTGCTGTCTACAAGAAACACACTTAATTGCGAAAGATAGAGATTAATAGTTAAAGGATGGAAAACGATCCTACAAGCAAATGGACCAAGAAAGAAGGCAGGAACAGCTATACCTACATCAGATAAAATAGACTTAAAACTTAAAAAGGTAAGAAAAGACAAAGCTGGTCACTACGTCATGATAAAGGGGACAATAAAACAGGAGGATATAACAATCATCAACATATACTCCCCAAATGAAGGAGCACCAAAATATATCAGACAATTATTATCATCCCTGAAAACAGACATTAAAGAAAATACATACATAGTAGGAGACTTCAACACCCCACTTTCTCTATTGGACAGATCAAGAAGACAAAAAGTAACCAAGGA
>PVIJ01013835.1:0-43451 GCA_004024925.1 Scalopus aquaticus
GCACGACCAGAGGGTGGGGGTGTGGCTGTGCGCGCTCGCAGGGCTGGAGGGTGGGGCCGCAGATGGTGCAGGCAGCTGGAGGGCAGGCGGGGGCCTGGCTGTTTGCCGGCTGGAGGGCGGCTGTGCGCACGCTCGCGCCGGGCTGGAGGGCGGGGCCGCAGATGGCGCAGGCAGCTGGAGGGCGGGCGGGGGCGAGGCTGTTGGCCTGCTAGAGGGCGGGGCGAAGCTGATAGCATGGCTGGAGGGCAGGGCCGTGGCAGTGTGGGGGCGTGCACGCCTGGGGGGCTTTGGCTTGCCTCGGTGGGGTTGCCCTGACCTGGCTCCCTCTTCTGCGCAGGGCAGAGGGGGAAGTGCCAACCAAGCTCGGCTTTTGTTCCGCACTTCTCCGGCACCTGGAGGGCAGTTGCGGCAGCCTAGCCCGCAGTCTTTATCTGAGGGTTATGAAACTGACCGCCCCCCGCGGTAATTCTCTGCCAGCGGCGCAGTGGAACTGCCTTGGGAGCCCTCGCTCTCCTGCACGGGACAGGACAGGAAGTTCCTATGGTGTGCGGTTTGTGTCCTGTGTTTTTCCCACACCTGTAGCTGGGAGATTTTTCTTTTTTCTCCCACGTTTCCTCCAGTGGTTAGCTATTAATAGTGTCACTGAAGGGGTGGGCAGACCACTACCCCAGAGATCTGTTCCAAACAGGAGCTAGAGTGCTGGCTCTGTAATGGAGGTGGGGGGAGGGGCCACACCACACCGCGGCTGCCCGGGACTTTGTTCCGTGTCCCACCAACTTCCCCAGTGCACGCTGCCCTCTCCAGGGCTCTGTTGCTACCTGGAGGGACTGCTGGTGTCAGTCTCGAGTTTTATCACTCTGCCGTGCCCGGGAAAACACCTCTGCTCACCTTTTTTTTTTTTTTCTGGGTTTCCTCAGGTGCCTCTCGTCTTGGTCTCCTGGTCCGGTTTTGTGTTGAGGGGAGGGGAGAGGGGATCTGGTGGTTCTTTCTTCTCCTTGATCAGTCTTTTTAGCTTCTTTCCAAGTTCTACTCACCCGTGAGAGTGTTAGATTTACGTAGCGTTACTGAATCTTCTCTGGGTTTGGCTGATGTCTCTTTATAGGCAGCTTTTCTTTTGGGAGAGTTGATACTAGCGTCCCTTCACCGCCATGTTGATGACGTCCCATAGCTGACATTTAATGAGGGTTTTCTAGGTGGTAAGCTCTGTGGTGTGCATTTTATATCACTTGGTCCTCAAAGCAATCCTATGTGCTAGATACATTATTATTGCCATTTTACAGTTGACAAAACCAAGGCAGAGTGGGAAAATAACTTGTTTAAATCCACCAACAGCTGCTAGGTGGCGGGGCAGGGTTTTAAATTTGTCAGGCGTATTATTATGTCCTTTTATTAAGGATGATTATAAAAAAAAGGAGAAACCAGTAAGGCAGTCATTTTTGCCATAGAAGAATAACTTAACTATAACTCAAGGAACCAGACTTCATAATCTCAGGGAGAAAAACAATCCTCTTCTTTCTCTTTGAAGAGATTCAGTCTTTAGAGTTGATAGAGAGGCTTTAAATCTCAGCTCTACCAACCCTTAACTAAGTGGTATTGGAGGCAAAAAACAAACAAAAAAGAAAAAACACTGAACTCTCTGATATGCAATGAATGTGATAAAAACTTAGGACTTCAAGGAGAGAGGACACAATGAGGAGAAGATGAATTATGAAGACAACCAAACACTCTAATTATGTGTTTGCCCTGCTTTGGAGATTGGCCCCTCAAATAAAAAGGTTATTACTGGTTTTTAAAAAAGTCTGGATAATATCCCCAATTTTCATTCTTCCAGGTAGTTAAAGGAGTGGCAAAAGTTTCTCATTAGCTTCCAGGACCTCAACTTAACCTTGGTTTAAAATATTCCACATGCCAACATGGAATGTCTTGGCCTATTCAGAACATCTTAGGGAGGACTATCCTTCAGAATAAAGGAAATCATTTACTCAAAATTGAAAACACGATACCATGTAAGGTTTTTTTTCCTTTTTCACTGAGTATCTCTCTGGTCTTTCACCCTCAGAATTTATCTTCTCTCTACCCAGTCTGCTATTTACTCCCCATGTCTCGCAAACTACCTCCAAGCTTCTCTGATAGACTTGGGTTTATAGTTTTATTCCCTTATCATAATTATTTTTATACTGATGGACTATTACTTCAGCTGCAGAAAACACCGGCCTTGAAAAATATTTATTAAGCACCTAATTTTATACTGCACTGTACTTAAAACAACTGACTGGAATTCAGGCCAGGAGCAAGGTTTCAGAAGACCTGATTCAATCCCACTTCTCTCTCTTCCCAGCTCTGTTACCCAAGAAAATATACAGCCTCCCTGAGTCTCAGACCACTCATTTCTAAAATATCCCCAGTGATGATACCTGTCTTGCCAAATACAGAGATAGGTAAGAGGATTGTAAGAGAGAATGTACATGGAATCTTTTGAAACCAAAAAGCCACTATAGAAGTAGAGAAAATAAGTATATGACAGCATTGAATCAGACATAAAATCCCATATATAGCAGTCTAGGAAAATTCTAGAACTATCCCCTATAAGGAGACTATAGAAAAGTGACACAAGACATGTATGTAAAAAAAAAAGTATTTGCAAATCACAAATTTATTTGTGGAAGGCAGGTGCCAAAGAGAAGAGGGACATGTTAGTGTTTACAAATGTGACTGTCTGGGAGCAGCATGTATGGAGTCAGCGGCCACATAGAAAAATCCAGCAACAAAAAGGCAGATGACCATAAGTATATCTGAAGAAGACACTGATGTGTTCCCTAGGCGACACTAATACCCTCCATAGAAGTGTCTGACTATCTGGACTTTCATAATAAATTTTGATTTCTGCAGCTGCCAGCAATTAAACAGATTTCCACATCAGATGGGTAGAAAGAAATCCAAAGCTGCTCGGGACATTAGTTCAGATGAAGATCACATGGTTTGTTTTGTCTGCATAAATTTCCCAACAGCATTTCCCGATAGGATACCCTAAAGATGACTTGAGTGTCTCTCTAATTAAAAAAAAGACTTTGGGGTGAAAAAAATATTTAAGATGAGCCTAAGTTGGTGCTAAAGTTGTAATAAAATACTTCTTTTGAAATTTGCCTTGGCTGCTTTCATTTATTCATTTAACAAACATTCATTCAGCATCTACTTCGTGGTAGTCATTCTTCTATACCAGTGGGATTCTCCAGTGAACATTACCGACAAAAATCCCTGTCTGCAGAGTGTGGAGATTCTTGTTGGAGGTGGGGGATGCAGGGAGACAGCCTACATGTGATAAACCTATTAAGAAATCTCCAGATGCAATGAGAAAGTGGTCGATGCTACAAAGAGAGGGGAAGGACAACTTAAAGGCCAAGTAGGCCTGCTGCAATCTCCAATTCTGGGGTCATCTTGAGCACATCAACTAACCTCACCAGGATTCCTCTTCCAGAAGATGGAATTAACACCTGTTGAGTAGGGCCACAGCCCTGATGGAACAAGCCAGTACGGTGTCAGGTATGGGTCCAATATCGTTTTTGATTGCTGAGTCACCCATTTCAAAGGTGTTCATGTCAAGCCATAAAATATATAGAAGAAAACATGGGCAACATGGACACCTATGGAGTCAAGTCTTTGGGGAAATAAAAGCAAAAATAAAAAATGGGACTACATCAAACTAAAAAACTTTTGCATAGCAAAGGAAATTATCATAAAAATGAAGACACCCTATTGAGGGGGAGAAAATATTTGCACATCATGCATCTGACAAGGGCTAAGATCCTGACTGACTAAGAGCAAAGGACATTTGATCCACTATAATAGAAAAGGCTTTAAAAGTAAAACCTTTGAGATAGAAAACCTAAAGAGAGAATGCTCGGTTCTTTTATTTCTTGCAGCTCTGTGCTAGCGGAGCAGGGTAAGGTCAGGATGAAAAGAGAGAGCCCCAAAAGCCCCAGCGTAAGAAGACCAGGCAGAAGCCAACAGAGAAGGGAAAGAGGGGAAGAAAAGCCCCACAGTGTTAGCCGGCCCTGCCCTGCCCAAGACTTGGTCAGTAGTAAAATAAGCACAGAGGCCACAGTCAGTAAGTTAAAAACCAAAAAACAACCACAGACTTCAAGGCACAGTACTGAGGGAACCTCGGACGGACAGGGCCTGCTTAGTCTCCTGGAGTGTTGAGGGTTCAGGTAAGTCACCTGGACTGGAGACAGGAGCTACTGCAAGGCAACAGAAGTGATAAGGAATGGGTCATTCGTGCTTGGTCTTCAGTGGTCAAAAACAGAGAAGAAAACACCGGCCTCAACTACCTCTCACCCAGGCCAATTTATACCTGACAACACCCCGCCAGCTATGGGTTTCTCCCCAATAGCTACTTGGGCTCGGCGCTAATGTGTTTGCTGGTTTTTACCAGTTGTTTATTCTCACAAATCTCACTGGGAGCTAATCAATACAACAGTAGCATAGAAATAGAATGCTATTTGTTGTGTGACGAATTTTATAAATTCATTTTATTGTGTCTTTTGAAAAGTATGCTCTTTAGGACTTCCAGGCCCGGGAGGGGGACATCGGATGCCACTGGAGAAAACTGCTATGGTTTTGCCAGTTGTTAAGGAGATATTGATGCAGATGCATCTTTTACTGAATGGAGATGCAGACTCAAGTTGCTGCTGAACTTGTCCTCGCCGTAGGTCACTGCTGGTGGCGGCTGCCCACACAGCACATCGCCAGACCAGGGGACGCCTCAACTAGAACATGAGGCTATTATTCCCCACCCATTAAAGTACAAGACATCATTGCATCAAAAAACTTTAGAGCCTCCCTGGTGGTGCAAGGGGTTAAGTCACAGCACTATGAAGCTATCCACAGCCACTGCAGCATGAGTTCAATCTCTGGCCAGGGAGCTTCCCACATGGAGCAGCAGACCTCTCCTGTCTCACCCACTGCTCCCCTCAGCAGTGTATTTCAGTAGATCTGCATGTTCTGCTCCCCTCTCTGTCTCTGGTGAATCCTCTTACCACCCCACACCTCTGGCCTACACCCCAGCTTTTGTATGCATAAGTACATAAATCTTTAAAAAAAAAAAAACTCATCATTCCCATTAATAGCACTTTCAGCATTTATTTATAAAACATTCATGAAAAGACACTATAAATTAAGTCACATTTTTTAAGTTAATTTCCTGCTTTAGAGCTCATAGCAGCAGCCTCCACACTGTGTGTGGCTCAGCCAATAGACAGAACGTGGTGGGCCTGTGGATGTGATGAGAGCAGGGTCTTCAGGCACAGGATTTGTTAAGAATGACACAGGAAGTCATTTAAAAGAACAAGCTACTCTTTGCCAATGCTCACTAAGCCTAATACGCACAGGGAAATGCTGGAATATTCAGCACAGTTGGATCCCGAGTTAACAGAGAGCCCTGGAGTTAATCTTGACCTTGCCTTTTTGGATTGGGCTCTTTTTGCCTCCAACCTGATCTGTCTCCACCATGTCCCTTGCTGGATACTCCTGGACATGCACTCGGTCGTGCTCCCTGCATGGAGCACTCGGTTGCTTTGCCTCCCTCCACATGCAGTTTCTCAGGCACAAGATTTCTGCCCCAGCTGCACGGAACAAGGGTATTACAACAGTTCTCATTCTTGCTCTCTCCTGGTTCTTGAGGGTCCAGATCCATAAGTAGGGACCTTAGGTGGTTCTACCTGAGAACAGCCCTATGGCCCAAGAGAAAGTTTATAAACCACAGGATTTTAGGCTTCTTGCTGCCTAGAAGATTCTCTACCTTCAGTGTTCTTTTTAGGGAGCTCATTTTCTGTTCTAAACACAAATAGGGGGACCATTAAGAAACACCTGTCCGCGCTCATGAGCTTAACCTGGCCACAGGGCCAGGGTGTGGTCCCCTAAACACCGTCCCTCATTACAAGGAACCCCCAGGTAAGCCCTGGACAGACAGCCATTTCCGGGGATCCGGTGTCTGATGGGGTTTCCGAGGTATCTGACACAGAAAAGGGAGAATTTCAATGAGAAGGGAGCTAAAAAGTTTGGGGAGGCATCTCAATACCTGATTGAGAGACATCTGGAGTGGTAGTGTTACCGGAACCAAGCTGCCTTAGCAGCTTGGGTGCCTGCAGGAGCAGTGGGGCCTCTTATCCCGCTGCTCCGGAGTCAGTTATAGCAGTTGCTCCTGCCCAGTAACTGCCGTTTTTGTATGGACCAATCAGGTGCTAGGAGCTGATGGGTCGGTCCAATCAGCTCCAGGGTTGAACAAGGTCCAATCAGACTTATGGATGGTACTCTGGGAGAGGATATAAGCCAGGACTGGAGGGACCGAAGGAGGAAAAAAGATGGAAGGAAAAGGAAAAGATTTAACCGAGGAGAAAAGATTGAACCGAAGAGGGGGGAAAAGATTGAACCGAACAGGAGAAGACACGACACGACCAGCCCCCAGGAAAAGAAAGACGACGGTTCCAGACTCCGGAGAGAGAAGAGAGAAGTCAGTTCCTGGCCTCTGAGAAGAGAAGAAAGAAGCAAAGAAGCCCCAGCAGCCGCCCTCCGAGCAGGAAGAGAAGCTGGAGGACTCTGCAGAGACTGGGCCTCCGTTCCTGTGTCTGATGTAGCCTGAAAGGAGCCCCTGAGGCCCTGGGCCTGGTGTCTCGGAGGCCTGTTTGTGGGTGTCACCCAGCACCTCCCAAGGAGCTGCCGTCCCCGCTGCGTTCTGGGTGAGGCGGCCGCCACCTGAGGCTGCAGCGAGCTCTCTGTTTCCCCCGTTTGTACAATAAACCCCATGTTTGCTGCTGTTGTTCCTGTAGCCTGAAGTCTCCTGCAATTGTGCGCGCGGGTGAGAACCCACAGGCAGTGCCCTGTCCTCTCATCAGGCGCTGTCCTTTGTTGTATTTGGCCTTTTGGCCTTTTGGGGCTTTTTGGTGGCTCTTGCTGCAGAGCCTGGGCATTTGAGGCCCGTCTGCCCGATTTCAGTTGGCGACCACGAAGGGACAAGACACCCCTGTGTCCTGCCAATTTCAGTAGCAGCACCACCGCATGGACCATCTCGGGGATGTCAATACCTCGGAGGCAGACAATGGCAGGGGGATAAGATTCCTTTCTATGAAACTGCAGCTGGGGGGCCTCCCCAGTGGCTCAGTGGGCTAAGTCTCAGCACTATGAAGCTATCATCAGCCACTGCAGCATGATTTCGAGCCCCAGCCAGGGAGCTTCCCACATGGCACAGCAGACCTCTCCTGTCTCACCCAGTGCTTCCCCTCAGCAGCGTATTTCAGTCAATCTGCCTGTTCTGCTTCCCACTCTGTCTCTGGTGAATCCTCTTACTCCCCCCATACACCTCTGGCCTACACCCCAGCTCTTGTATGCATAAATAAATAAATCTTAAAAAAAAAAAAAAACTGCAGCTGCAAGGAGTCTCCTGACTGGAGTGAACAGTGCCTCAGAAGGCCTTCCAACAATTGGGCCTCCCTGGTAGTGCAGCGGTTAAGCAGCGCAGCTGTCGGCAGCTGCGACACGAGTTCGATGCCCAGCCGGGGAGATTCGACGCCCGGCCAGGGAGATTCCCACATGGTGCGGCAGACCTCTCCTGCCTCGCCCGCTGCTCCCCTCAGCAGCGTATTTCTGTCGATCTGCCTGTTTGCTCCCCACTCTGTCTCTGGTGACCCCTCTCGCCACCCCACGCCTCTAGCCTGTATCCCAGCTTGTATGTATAAATAAATAAATGTTAAAAAAAAGAAAAAAGAAGGCCTTCCAACAAGATGGCTTTCCTGAAAGTAAAATTTATTTAATCACTCACTCACCTTTGTCTGGTATCTTTCCTGCTCTCAGTAATTAGGTCCACAATGGAGCATCAATCTGGATGGGGTTCTTGACTCAAACCACTCTCGTTACATCTCCACCTACGACTGCGCTAACATCTACATTTGCTCCTTCTCTTCCACCTATTATGATGATGATGATGATTATGCCAAGTTAGCTCCTGGGAAGCACTCCAATTCAGAGTGGAGAGACGTTCAAAGTGGCAGCCCCTCAGTTCTATACAAATCCTAACTCCATTTCCTCCCCTGTAGTGTCATAGCCGCAGCGACCTACAAGATTGTTCCAGTTAATAGGCTTACGATAGAACTTGGGGTGTAATTTTAGAGTGACTCAGGCTGCAGTTTAACAAATGTAGCACCAAGTAGACCCTCAATAAATATTAATTCAATGAATTAAAATCAGTAATAAATTCTTCAGGAGAGATAGCTGGAAAAAAATGTTCATGATGGATAAATTATGTACTGGGTGAGTTTTACAAGGAAATGCTGACACTTGGTGAATTGAGATGGCATTGAGTCTTAAGGAGAGGGAAATTTTCTGAAGACAAATGAATGTATGGGCGTATAGAATTGGCTTTGACATAGAGATACCTGAATTCTATTCTTGATTTTGCTATTAATTTGCTTTGTGCCATTGACTGAGCCTACTTTAGATTCATTGTTGTTTTTCATTTGTAACCTGAAGAAGTCAGGCCAGGTTATAACCATGATTCATTTCTACTCAGTGTATGACTCCGTTATCATATTGCTACTTGTGCAAGAAAGGCTTCTTGTGAAGCAAGTCAACGTGGTTTTAAGGAAACACTGTATAGAGTTATGCCCTATTGAGAAAAGTGCCTAATTTTGACCAAGATGAAAATCATTATCATTGTGAGTCACCATCACCGTCATCATCACTATCTCACTGGCACTTACTCTTAATTGTGTGCTGGACTCTCCACTAGGGCATGTTATAGACTTCGTGCATTCGAGTCTCTCAATGATTTGTCTTAGAATTTCACCATATCCATTCAAAACAGAGAGATTATGTTCCCTGTAAAAACAATGGGCTGATGATGAAGTACATGATGAAAAGTTACCATTTATTAGCAATCTTCCCCCAGGCCAGGTGCTATGTGTAACTTTTTTCTGATTCTCACAGCAACCCTACAAAGTGGATAGTACAAGTCCTGAGTTAGTTTTCTATTGCTGCAAAACAAATGATCACAAATTTAGTAGCTTAAATCATGTGCTTCCTTGTGCCATGTGTGCAATGGGGTAAGCCCGACCCTCTGCACGGGCCCAGCTGCAACCAGGAAGGATGTCAGCTGGGCAGTGAGTTCATCTCATCCCAGTCTTCTTCCAGGCCCACTGTTTGTGGCCCCCTAAGAGAACCTGCCCCCAAAATGACAGCCAGTTTCCTATGGTTGTCAAACTGAGGGTCCTGCTCCCCTGCCAGCCATCAGGTAGGGCCATTCTCTGGCCTGTGTCTTCTCCAGACCACGGCAGCCTGCTTCTTCAAGGCCTTCAGGAGGGTCTCCCTGACTTCTGTCTCTGGGCTCGAGAACTTCTTTTCAAGGGTTTTCCCATTAGGTCAGTCCTACACGATGATCTCTCTTTTAGTAACTCAAGACCAACTGATTTGGTACCTTAATTACTACTGCAAAATCCCTGCACCTGGTGGTACAGTGTGGCTAATCACAGACATGATATCCCGTGAGATGCACAGACCTCACCACACTCGTGGGTGTGCACACCAGGGGGTGGTAGCTTTGGGGGCGCTCTAGAACTCTGCCACAAACCTTGCACTAGAAGTCTGAAGTCTGAAGTCCATAGGCAATAAGGAACAAAAGTGAACTTGCGCTCTGAGTGAGCCCCTAAGCCCAAGCCCCTCCTACACATCACACCTGGTGCTAACAAAAAACTTTCTGTCTCCAGTATAAACCCTTTACTGTGGTCATCTGGGGCGTCTGTAGTTCATAAAAAAAACTTTACTACATGTGGAATTCACTGTGATTAAAGCAATTTGGAGTTTGCCTTGGGAGCCCCTCTCAGCACAGGTCAGTCAACTCCAGGCTGAGTCATCAAACGAAATTACCCAGAAACCAGCTGACAGTGACTATTAATAAAGTCCCACGAAGCGAGGGAACAGACGTCCTTTCTCTGTGGTCTCTGCTCACTCTCCATTGTCTCCCCTCCATTGTCTTTGTCCAAGTTGTCACCCCATTGATCGTGAAGCTTCTGCACTTGGCCAATGTCCCATCTCATCTTATCATAATCCTTCTCGTCTGGCCCCATGCCTCACACAGACTGAGCTTCAAGAAATGTCTGTTGACCTTTGCCCCTCAACAGTTAATAAGCATATTACACACATCTTGATTTTCTCCCCTAAAATTTCAAGTGTGTTGGGGTTTTCAGGTTACTAATATTCCCTGTGTATAGAGCTGTGTGTGCCTGTCTAGACTGTGCTTTTGTGCCTCTGCCCTCTCACCGGGGAGTGTGAAGCTCACTTTTTCAAACATTGTCCTCCTTTCTCTACACAGTCCACACACAGTAGCAAGATCTGTACAGTGCAGTGTATTGGGGGCAAACATCCACTAAACACCTACTAAATGTTCATATTGCAAACATACGATTATCCATCTCATTTGACTACAGAAGCCAAAGCTTAGACAGATTAAATACTTAGAGGCTGTGCAGCTAAAAACGCTGCAGCCAGGAGCTAGACCCCGCCTGTGTGTGATGGGAAGGCCACACTCCTTTCACATCTACTGTTGAATTGATTTTTGCCTCCCTTCCAGTGTAATTCCCAAACTTAGAACAGTGTTCTGATAGGTACAAGTTTTAGGGACCCATCAAGGGTCCTAATGGGACACCACGTTACCAGAGATGTATTTTTCAAACATGACAACCTAACAGATTGATGGTGTATGTAAGATTTGGCATTCCTACAGAATTTTCCAGACATTTCTGCTCTTTAGTGCCTGTACAGGCCTAAGACACATCAGGGTTTCTCAAGGTTGTTTTATTTTAATATTTGAAGAGAAAAAGGCAGGAAGTGATGAGAAAATGACCATGTGAGGTGTGTGGTGAAATAAGAGGTTCGTGGAATAAGAGGGCACAGAAGGCCTAGGACCAGCCTGCCAGCTTCAGGCGCCAGAGGGAACATGCTCGTGGCTTTTGTGTGCTTCTATCGCCACCTAGCCATTCTCGGGAGAAATGTCCCTCTCTAGACAAATCTGCCCTTCCTAGAAAGTTTTTGCCCACCTACAGGTAGGCAGATACCTTTAGACCCTTGAGTTGACAGTCGTTCCCACAATGTACACCTGTGAGCTTTTTCATTAGCAGATTTTATTAGTAGTTGCTTCCAATGTCTTCCATTTAAAGAAAAATATTAAATATTTATGCCCCTGAGAACTAGCATCACTTAAGTGCTCTCAGCTCTATAGGGTGGGACCTGTCACTTCTTTAGAAGCTCATTGTTGATGAGAAGCATAGTCTGCTCAGCTCAGAGTCCCGAACTCTTCTGGGAGTACTCAGTGTGAGCAGGTCCATATCCTGTCTTGGCTTTAGGGCAGGTCAAATGCTGCCTCTCCATGAAACTTGCACAATAGCTTCTGCTAACCACACTTACCATGTGCCTGAGGTTTTATGAGCACTCTCTCCTGTAATTTTCATGGCAAATGTCTGAGGTAGACATGATTAATTCCATTCCATAGTAGTAAATGGAAGTGAGATCACACAGCTAGTCCTTGACAAAGCGGGGACTCAAACAGTGACTGCCTCCCCAGGAGGGGCAGCCTTCACACACACACACACACACACACACACACACCACACACACACACACACATGCCTTCAACCATCACCCCCTCCCCCAGCCAAAGTTATATCTCCATCCTTGAGCATTTGTTTCTGTCCTTTGTGCCATTTTTCACTTTCCTTTCCTTTTGATATTTCCTCTTTCTCTAAACTGGACACTCAAACTCCACAGTGATATCGTCTCTGCTAAGTCTTTCTTTTCTCATACACGATGGGTACTTGGGAAATATGTGTTCACCCATCCACTTGACTTGTGAAAATGCGACTGCTACAATGACCAAAGGGTTGTCAGTTCTGACCTGCTGTTTCCTAAGGAGACATGTAAGGTGTCAGGCCTTTAATTAGTATTTGCATATAAATGTGCTCTCCTCTGAGGATGGTAGTGAATTGAATGTTGCCAATGAACAAAGGTAAAGCAGGATTCATCATTGAGAGGGGTCACTGGAAGAGAGAGCCCCAGAGGGTCTGAAAAGACCCATTTGAGAACAATGATTAGCAGGCAGAGGGCAGAAGCTGGCCCCACCCCTCTATCTTTCAGCCTGGGTAGTCATCAAAGAAAACAATTCTCAAAACGCCGAGCAGTCTGACTGTGGTGCGGGTGACAAGCCAGCTGTGGACCCTGCCCAGAACTCTCCACCTCAGGTAGGCCAGCCTCCCCCCTACGCCGGACCAGAATCCCCCTGAGAAACCGAGTCCTGTGTGACTAGGGGCTGCCGGGAACAAGGCGGAGGAAAACAGCCCTTTCTATGTGGGAGAGAAGAGCGAGAACAGAGTTCTGAGAGAGGAGTCCCAGCTCGCAGATTTCTGCAGAAGTATGCGATACAGGGGGCGGGGGGGTGAACAAAAGCAGAATTTGGTGTGCTGGGTAGAAAATTAAGAGTCAGTGGAAGAAAGAAGTAAAAGCAGTGGGCAGAAGAAGTTAAACTCACAATCTGGTGAGGGGGACACAGGCCTGTGATGGCCACTGCCATGGCCCTGAGGCCCGGACACACAAGATACGGCCCCTGCACCCCTCCACTTCGGAGTACCCAAGAAGCCCTGCAGAATTGCTGGCAGTGAGTGGGCACTTGGCGGCTCAGGTCGTTGATCATTACTGAGCAGTGTGATGTTTTATCAGCCACTACTCTCGTGGGGTAGACACTGACTGAGCTGCACTGGCAACAGAAAAGAGGGAGGAGGAACTTGAATAGTTGGGGATTATAAAAAGACATGGAATCAATCCAGTGACCAATCAATCCAGTGTAATGCAACAGCATTACAGAGTTGCTCTTCAGATTAGATCAGGCTCCCCTGCAAACACCCCCCACCCCACATAGGTGGCCCCTATGGGAAAGGCAGCCACAGCGCCAGCACCTGTCCAGCTGCCTATGCAGCAACCCCCATTTCCACAGCAGGAAAACCAGTTGGACTGAAGCTCAGTGTAAGCAGTCTCTTGTGGCCTCTCTTCAGGGTCCACAATCCACAGGTGGTTTGCCTCCGCTTGCCGGAGTCCAAAACAAAATCCCTGCCAGCTGAAAAGCAGCTGCCAACCTTTGCCTCCGGGCTTCGTGAAATGTGCAGTTCTGATAATACTCCCCTCCTGAGAATTTCTATTATGAGATCCAGAATCCCTGACCTTCCAAGAAGGAACCTTGCTGGTTTCCTTGCTTGAATACCTTTGTGGAAAATAAATATTTGCAGTCTGTGTCTCAATGTCTACAAGTTCCCAAAAGTTGCAAGACCATGATCATCACTGCAGGGCTCTTTGTGTGTTGCCAGCAGCACATCAGCAGTTGTTCCCATAGCATCTCGAGTGCATTTTTGTGGCTGTTTCTAATTACTCCCTGCAATTGGGGAGTTCACTTGGCATCATAATTTTGCTCTGGGCCATCGGAAACTATTTCCGTCTTCCCATGTGTCTGGCTATCACTAATTGGGGAAAGTTATTTTTAGTGTTTCCTCTTCCTTCCATCTTTGCAGAGCTGCCCTATTTAGGAAAAAAAAAAATCTAGAAAAAAGTAGGGTTTTTTTGTTTGTTTTGTTTTTTGGAGGAATACCAAAGATTCTTTTAAAGCTCTATTAGCAATCTTTTCACGTTGAGGGTAGAGGTCAGGAAAGGGAACAAAAATCCAGAAGCCTGGGTTTTATCTAAACTGGGATAGAGAGAAAACCAAAGAGCCTTCTCATTCTTCAAAAGCCAGGTTAGTGTCAATGTCATCTAATAAGTCTTCTGGTGTATCTGTTGTCCCCCCCGCCCTGCCCTGGTAGAGCCCTAGAACCCAGCAACCTCACTAGAACTATACTTTGCTAAATTTTTCTGTATTTCTAATACTACCTGCACCTTTAAAGAATTCTGCCAAATTTAAAGTATCTCTGAAAGGCTAAATATGAAGAATTCAAATTGGATTTAAAATTTGTTTCACTTAATCTGTACCGAAGGCAATTTTATTGATTAGTAACTTGATAAACAGTTTTGGAATTATTTTAGTACTTGCATTTAAAATAACCATCTCAGTACACAAATATTTGTTTACTGATGTCATTGTTTATGACGTCATTTGGTTTAATATTTTCTCTTTATCATTTAGCAAAAATATTGTTTTTAAAGTGTTTGAATCACAGAGGAATATGTGGAGCACTCACAATCACACTGAGGATTAGTTAATTCTCTGGGAGAATGGCCATATTTGCCTTTAGTATCTACTATTTGAATATGGCCCAAACACCGTGCAGCTATACATTATCTTAGAGTTTTCTGTCCAATAGAAAATATTGCCACAAAGGTTATGGTTTTATTGCCTTGAAGGACATGAAGCAGTTTTATATCTAACCTAGCAACCTCATTCAAACATCCTTTTTTCAAAATGCCTAAAAACAGCCAGATCCTCAAAATGCCTTTTGAACCAGTTTTGTCATCTTACAGGATCCATCATTAAGGAACATCTGTCACACATTCATTTCACATTTGTATGAGTCATGTTTTAGCTTTTTGAAGATTATGCTTTGACAGAATCATTCCCAGAAGTAGAACTTGTCCTCATCCTTTACATGTCTTCAAATCAAGAGCAACTGTACTCGAGACTGTAACTGAGAAGTCTCTCCTGTACCTGGAGCTGATTTAGAGGTCAACACCCTAGATTTGAATAATGTTTTATAGGGATAAGTCTGGTGGGGGGAGGATCTTGACAGAGGGATATATATTTTTTTTTCCACGTGGAGGAAATGTAAATAATCTGAGATCAGGGAGTAAATTATGGTAGTTTGTAATACATGCTCACAAATTCTTTGATTCTCCTTTTCGAGAGTGAGAACTGAACTTAGTGATTTCTAATGAGCATAAAATGTATAAATGACATAAAAGACTAGGGGACTTCCATCTTGCTCTTAGATCTCTCATACTGAGAACAGTCAGCCACCCAGTCTCAATGACACCCAAGCAGTCCAGTGGAAGGTCCATGTGGCAAAAATAAGCATTTCTGCCAATAACCACGAGAGTGAATCATCTCTGAAAGCAGATCTCTGAGTCCTGGGCAAGTCTTCAGATGAGTACAACCCAGTTTCTATCTCAGCTGCAACCTCACAAGAAACCCTGTGCTATAACCACCCAAATAATCTCAAACTTCACAGAAACCATAAAACTATACCTGCTTATCGCTTCATATGAGTATGTTTTAGTTAATTTGATACACATAACAGATAAGACAACTGGTTTATCAGACACAAATATTTTAAGACTTTTCATGTATATTACAAATTTGCCTTCTTGAAATATTTTGTTAATTTATACTCCCACAGAAGTTGCAGAATAGTGCTCATTTTCCCAAATGTTGGGCTCATTAAATTATACTATTTTATATTATCCTTTATAATATGGTAATAGAAAATGGAATCTCATTGTTTTATGACATTGATTTATAACATTTTAAGTGAAGTGGAATTTTTTTACATATATCTATTTCCTATTTTACAAGTTTCTTGATCAGTTGCATCCTTAAGTTTATATTAAAAATTATTGTATTAATTTTTGGTCTTTTGATTCCCTGAAGTCCATGGTTCATAAGTGCTTAATCTTTTGACTGTTATTGTGTTGTATTTCTCTCAGCTTGCTATAATTATATAGATATACTTCAGAGATTAATATGGACATGCAGTTCTTACAGTGTTTCAAGACAGGACCTGAACCAGTTGTCAATGGGCAGTCTTAGTTCTCTTTTGCTTCAGTTGCAGATAATTTCCTTGCCAAGGTCACAGTCTTCCTGTGGGATACATACTCATACCTGATTGTGATAGAGCACAAAGGGCCATTCATTCCAACCCAACATGGAACCACTCTGACAGGCCATTTCTATACCATAGCTTTCCATAAGGCTACCATTGTCCATCTGCATTGTAGCTTGACATTTTCCTCAGAGAAGTCCTACTCCCTTCCCTGACCTTCCACAGATGTCAATCTCTAATAAATACTTTGCACATCAAACTGTATCTTAGTATCTGTTTTCAGAAAGTACATGACATCTTCAAACTTAAGTGCTTAGTTAATAACTGACATATATATTACATATAAATGATTATCTTTGGAAATAATTTATCTTATTTTTAATCCTAAGAGAAGCTGATTCCTTCCATGATTATTGGAATGAAAAGTACAAAAAGTTGAGTACAAAAAAACAAAGCCACAGTTGAGTGTCCAAAACTATACTTTTTCTATCATTATGTAAATTCATTATCTACATTTTGTTCCTCCAAATGTAGGGCACCCCTTTCCTTGGGAAGATATTCTCTATCATAAATGGAACATCCTTTAACATAGTAAAAGTCATAAATGATAACCCACAGCTAGTATCAATTTCAGTGGTGAAATACTAAAGCCTTTCCACTAAGATCTGGTACAAGACAAAGATGTTCATTTTCACCACTACTATTCAAGATAGTATTAAAGTCCTAGATAGGTCAATTAGGCAAAAGAAAGCAATAAAAAGAATCCAAATTGGGAAAGAAGAAATAAACCTAACATTACATGAAGCTAATATGATAATATATATAGAACCACAAACGACTCCACAGAAAAGCTAATTGAAATAATAAGGCAGTTCAGCAAACTGGCAGGATACAAGATCAACACACAAAAATCTGTTGCCATCCTATATACAAATAATAAACTAGAAAAAGAATTAAGAAATCCGTTCCATTACAATCACACACACACACACACACACACACACACACACACACACACACACACACACACACTAAATACCTGGGCATAAATCTAACAATGGAGGTGAAGGACATTTACAAGGAAAACTATTAAACATTGTCAAAAGAAATAGAAGATACAAAGAAATGTAAAGACATACCCTGATCATGGATTGGAAGAATCAATATTATCAAATGGCCATCCTACCCAAAGCAGTTTATAGAACATAGATTCATAGAACAAAGATTACTGAAATTCATGGGGAACCACAGAAAAAAAAAAAAAAAACCTACACTGCCAAAGCTCTCTTGACTGAAAAGGGAGAAAATGGAGGTATATTTCCAAGTTTCAGGCTATACTATGAAGCCATAATACTTAAAACAGTATGGTACTGGGACAAAAACAGATTCACAGACCAAAAGAATAGAATTGAGAATTCAGAAATAAAATCAAACATTTACGAACAACTAATATATGACAAAGGAGCAAAGTCTACACACTGGAACAAGAAAAGACTCTTCAATAAATGTGCTGGGAAAATTGGACCATGACAGGCAAAAGAATGAAACTAGACCATTATCTCACACCATACATGAAAATCAACTCAAAATGGATAAAAGACTTGAATGTAAGACCTGAAATCATAAAATACATAGAATAAAACATAGGCAAAACACTCCATGTCATAAACCTCAGAAACACATTTGTGGACTCATCTCCAACAGCAAGGAAAATAAAGGAGAAAATAAACAACTAGGACTGTATCAAACTAAAAAGCTTCTGTACAGCAAAAGAGCGACCAAAACAAACACAAACCCTACTGAATAGGAGAAAATATTTGCACACCATTCTTCTGATAAGGGATTGATATCAAAGTTCTACAAATGGATCTTGACATATACTGGATTCAGTAAATATAGTCTGAA
Organism: Scalopus aquaticus; assembly: GCA_004024925.1. Lineage (NCBI taxonomy): Eukaryota > Metazoa > Chordata > Mammalia > Eulipotyphla > Talpidae > Scalopus > Scalopus aquaticus. The sequence goes on from PVIJ01013835.1 coordinate 17,739, forward strand.
AAGTTAAATGGATATATGAATAAATTAATAAGTAACTTGGGGCCAAAGGAAGATAAAACATATTCAGACCAATAACATATTTGGTCAACATCTTCAGGAAAATGAAGTATAGAATTAACTTGCTTCAGGGCCTCCCTGGTGGCGCAGCAGTTAAATGCTGAGCTGTGGAGCTGTTGACAGCAGCGACGCAAGTTGGATGCCTGTCCAGGGAGAGTCCCACATGGCGCGACAGACCTCTCCTGCCCGCTGCTCCCCTCAGCAGTGTATTTCCATTGCTCTGCCTGTTCTGCTCCCCACTCTGTCTCTGGTGAACCCTCTCGCCGCCCTGCGCCTCTGGCCTGTACCCCAGCTTGTATGCATAAATAAATTAATCTTTAAAAAAAAGAATTAACTTGTTTCAGACAGAAGTGACCAAAAATAGTCATTGTATATACACAAATGTATTCAGACTTCTCTAGAAACCATTCTTCATTGCTTTTTTTTTTCTCCAGCCTCACCCTTTATTGCAAATTGCAGGATTGCATATCCACAGAAGAGCTCAAAAGAGGTTGTGTTCAGGGCCTCCTTGATGGTACAAGGGTTAAAGTCTTAGCACTATCAAGCAATTGCCAGCCACTGCGGCATGAGTTCAATCTCCAGCCAGGGAGCTAACCCACATGGTGCAGCAGACCTCTCCAGTCTCACCTGCTGTTCCCCTCAGCAATATATTTCAGTAGATCCACCTGTTGTGCTCCCCACTCTGTCTCTGGTGAATCTTCTCTTCCCCCCCCCACCTCTGGTCTACACCCCAGTTCTTGTATACATAATTTAAAAAAAAAAAGTGTGTTCAGGGTATCAGGAATGGTAACAGGTGGCTTGATGCCCTCATTTTGGAAATGCCACTACATCTGTGGTGCTTAAAAGCTTTTTTTAACTAATATGGGGTGAAGTGTGTATTATCTTTAGGTTACAGCCCAAATTTCTAGAATCCCAGATTAGTGGCCAGTCTGCCAAACCTCACAACAGCTAATCCTCTGTAACGACCTATGCCAGATGTTGTGTGCTTTCAGATTTTGTATCTTGTTTGGGGGGTGAATTTTCCCCAACATTAGCTCTTTGGTTTGGTATGTTGTTGGCTCATATTTTTTGTCAGTCTATTTAAGGACAAGTGAATAAATTTGGTGAGGGTAAGTAAAGTTGGTACAGGAGACCTGAGATAGACCTAGGATATTTGCCATCCATCCTAGGCACATAAAGCAGTCATTACCCTTATAGCTGTCTCCCGCAGGATGATACAAAAGCACAGGTCTATTTAGAAATTTGGTACAATGAGGAACAGCCACCTTCCAATTCCTGTGTGGAAAGGACTAACCTAGGAATATAACATAAGTGCACAGAACATCATACAAGTACAGCCCATGTTCATATATCAAGTTCACCTGCAGTACTTTTGTCACCTCTGCCTACAATCAAAAGGCCTGACAGCTATGACTGTCCAGTGGCTTCCTATCTGGTAGGAAAAACATAGTTACGTCTTTAAGCAATAGAATTTTAGTTTCTAAGTGAACCTTTTCCAATTTAAGCAATTTGCACAAGCGGGAAAAAATGTCATCTTTTCTCTTTTTTTCCTCAAAAGGAATTGATTTTCTTTTCCCCAGAAAGAATTGATTGGAAAGAATGAATACAAGAGACTCCAAATGTTGAAATCAGCAGGCCATTAAATTGCCTAGAATCAAATTTCTTAAAATATAATTCAACCTGTGTTGCTGAAAATAGAGCTAAGACATCCATTAGTTCTTGGGCTTTTTCCATTTTTGTAATTATTGTTATCTCTTCCTCTATTGTGAGGTATCTACTATGCAAATCCCACTGGGAATGGCTTTTCCCATCATGATCAGCTCATTGCTGCTGCCAGCACAGAGCTCCCTGAAGACCCGGCTGATAGTCACCGCAGAGAAAGGAAATGTGAGCTTGAGGAGTTTGCTTAGCATGTGCTCGTTGTGATCCCCATGTAACTACAATATACAGAAACATTTCAGGACACTTTAACCTATGAAATTACCTCAGAGGAGATACCCAAGCTTTGGCGTATTCTTTTTCACACAAACAGGACCAACCACATTTTAATGGCCACAATGGGATTAAGACTCTTTCCCTTGATGGTAATTATTTTTGTTGGATTTGTAATTTTAAGGTGACTGATGTGGGGCAAAAGAAGACCTATTTCCACAAGAAAGAAAGTGGAGGGAAGAGCCTGGTGAAACTTCCCAAGCTGGAAAAGCAGATAAAATAAAATTATAAACAAGAAGAAGGTGGATCATTTATCCACCAATAATCTTTACTACATAAACTATGATCAAAAGGTGTCTCTCAGCTAGGAAACAAAGTAATGCAACATATCACAGAAAACGTGAATTTTGAAGCTCAAGAAATTTTACTGACCATTAGCAGGAAAATAGTAAAAACACACAAAATTATAATTATAATTTTCAGAATTATAATTTCAGTCAGTACCACGGACTGAGCAGACATGGAAGAGATTCCTTGCTCCCCTTTTATCACCATCCTCCAAATACATATACCATTACAAAGAATTTAAATTATTGATAGCACAGCTTACAAGATTTAGGAAAGTGGTCCAAAATTAAAAGGAAATCAAAATCAGGGGGTAAATACAAGTTGAAGCAGCAAAAACCAGCAAAAGTCCCACAAGGCACCAGCAGCCCCAAGACCTGCAGTAAGACCCCTGGAGCAGTGCATGAGGTGGGGGGGTGTGATGCAGGAGCTGGCATCAATGAAGGCCCTAAGAGGGACTAGTGGCCCCGAGACTCACCAGCAAGACCTCAGACAGGTGGGGTGCAAAACCAGCACTGGCAGAAGTCCTACCTATGAAAGCATGGTCCTGAAAGCAAATAATAGAAAGAAATACACAACAAATAACCATCTTAGTCCTGAGGGAAATACTACACCACAGAGAAAGATCAAATCTCCAGGAACCAATTACAAAGACATGGGGGATCTCTTCTTTCTATCAGATACAGAATTCAAAATTACCGTAATAAAAATATTCCAAGAATACAGAAAGCAGATCAGAAATATACAAGAAAATTCAGGAAAAAAAATCAAATGAAATGTCCTGAAAAACAAAATCAATGAACAGAAGAGCAAAACTGAAACTTTAAATAAGAAAAAAGAAATGGAGATGTAGGATGCAAAAATATCAAGAGGATGTTTAAAGAAATTGAAGAAAACTATGGAATTAAAATAGACCAAATGAAAGATCAAATCAGTGATCGTGAAGAGGTAAATGTACAAAGATTGAAAGTAGAAGAAGAAAAAGAGGAATTAATTTTTTTTTAATGAAAAAACACTTCAATAATCACCCTACTCCATAAGGAAGGGCAATATAAGAATTAAAAAATTAGAACAGAAATAAACGAAACACAAATCAAAAAGACAGTTCAAAAGATAAATGAAATCAAAAGTTCGTTCTTTGAAAAAAATAAGCAAAATAGCTAGACTAGCTAGCTAGACTCACAAACCAAAAGAGGGAGAAAGTTCAAATAAATAGGATCATAAGTGAAATAGAAGAAATTACAACCCAGCAAAATTCCAGAGGATAGTTAGAAGTTACTATGAACATTTGTATGCAAACAAGTTCAACAGTCTAGATGAGATGGATAAATTCTTAGAATTATATCATCACCCATTTATTCACCCATGGCTGAATAAAGAAGAAATAGAAAATTGGAACAAACCAATTGAAAGCAAGGAAATTGAAACAGTAATCAAAACTCTTCCAAAAAACAAAATCCCAGGACCATACGGTTTTACAAGCAAGTTCTATCAAATGTTCGAAGATGAATTAATACCTATCCTGCTAAAGCTCTTTCAAAAAAATTGAGAAAGAAGAAATACTACCAAATATATTATGAGCCCAGCATTAATACAAAAACCAACAAAGACAACCCAAAAAAAAGAAAACTCCAGACCAGTCTCCCTAATGAACATGAATGTTAAAATCCTTACTAAAATCTTAGCAAACTGAATCCAACAATGCATCAAAAGGATTAACAACCATGTCCAAGTGGAATTTATTCCAGGAACACAAAGATGGCTTCAACATCTAAAAATCAATCAATGTAATTCACCACATGAACAAAAAGAAAGACTAAAAACCATATGATCATATCAATAGATGCTGAGAAGACATTTAATAAGATTCAACCACCCTTTACAATGAAAACCATCAAAAAATGGGATAAATGGAACATATCTCAACATAATAAAAGCCACACATGACAAACCCACAGCTAACATCATTTCGAATGGTGAAAAACTAAAGGCTTTCTGCTAATATCTGATCAAAGACGAGGATGTGCATTCTCGCTGTTGCACATGATATTAGAAGTCCTAGCTAGAGCATATAGACAAAAGAAGGATATAGAAGAAATCCAAAATGGAAAATAAGTAAAACTGTCATTACTTGCAGGTGACAGGATAGCGAATATAGAAAACCCTGAAGATGCCACTGAGAAACTAATTAAAGCAATAAATCAGACAGCAAAGTGACTGGTTGTAAAATCAAGCACAAAAATCTCGTGCCTTCTAATATGCAAACAATGTATTAGATGCAGAAGAAATTAAGAAAATGATCCCATTTACAATCACACCAAAAAATAAAATTACAGACCACCTCCAGGACAGGCTGTCTATTGTATACGGTAGGAGAGAGAGAACAAAAGAGAGAACAAAAGTTCTATAATCTTCAGGTCTCTCTGGTGGCACAAAGGGTTAGTCTCAGCACTATCAAGCTATTGGCAGCCAGAGTTCAATCTCTGGCCAGGGAGCTGACCCACATGGCACAGCAGACCTCTCCTGTCTCTCCCGCTGCCACCCTCAGCAGTGTACTCCACCTGTTCTGCTCCCCATTCTGTCTCTGGGGAATCCTCTCACCCCCTGCACCTCTGGCCTACACCCTAGTTCTTGTATGCATAAATAAAAATAATTCTTAAAAAAAAAAGTTCTATAATCTTCAACTCCCTCAGAAGAGAAATACAAGAGATAAAAATAAACCCCTAAATCTACTGACTCTTTAAACTACCATTTTGGAAAGTAACATTGCCTTTTTTAATTTTAATCAGAGCTGCAATTTATTTTGTGAATGCTTTATTTGGGAGTGAGCTTGTACTCAAATTAAGATGCTTAAGTGAAACCGCGTGGAGTAGTGAAAAGAAAATCTCTTTATCCTAACTATTAATAGCAATTGTTATTCTCGTTATTGTTATTGCTATTTAGATAGTATATATAACAATATCATGTAACACTTTTGAGTGCTTCCTCTGTTGCTAACATTGCTTTGTGTATTTTATTCATTTTTTGTTTGTTTTTGTTATTTGTTTAATTGAACTAATATTTCATTACATTATGTCATTTTCAGATATCTCTTTTTAAAAGCCCATGAAATCAGAGTTCATTCCACTAAATGGATGGAGAAAAACTGCATGTCCACTTCAGTAAGACCAAGTGTGACAACATTCAGTTATTCTTTTTGTTCCCATCTGGATGAGGATCACAGGGAGGGGTTCTGTCTCCTTGCTTTCCTTGGCTATCTAGACTGAGCAATGGGCCCCAGAACCCATGTTCTCCAGGCTCAACCTCAAGCTGAAGGTAGGAGTGTGAGAAAACCGGAGCCCAGAGGTCAAATGACTTGCCTCGATCATTCAATAGCTCATTTCACAAATAGTGGTCGAGCTGCTGTTGTGCTGCGTTCTATGTGATAGCGGCAGGACTGCAATAAGGAGGCGATGTCTACACTGACACCTATCCTCTTAATACCAAATTAGGGCTTTTTCCACACCCTAGTCTGCCTAGGCATTCCCATCTGTGGGTTTTCAAGACACTCAAGGATTTGATTCCAGGAGACATGAGATTCCAGGACTGCAGGGCACAGATAAGAGCAGCAAGTCTCAGTCCCAGAGCTGAGGGAGGCTCTAACATTGTTTGGAGAGAGAAACAACTATCTTTCTCTTGTCCTGAAAGGGTGGGGAGAACAATCTCAGGAATGGAGGGAGCCACTATACACTGTGGAGCAGCGCATGGGAGTAGAACCCCAGAAATGACCTGCACTGCCCCTAGAGAGGGTATGCTCTGGACAGGGGGTCGTGACCTCAGCCAGCGTGCCCTGAGCCATCTTGTCACAGAAACCTCGTGTCACCTTCCTTTAGGAAACGTTAAGAGCTCATTCTAGGGGGGTACACCTGAGAAAAGAAAGCAAACATTGTAAAAAAAAAAAAATGAACAAATGAGTAGTACGCATAAATTTTAAAAAGACTATTTAAAAAAAGAAAAAAGAAACATAAGAGCTCAGACCCAAGAATGGAAGGTTCTCCCCCAAAGTCTAAACTGCATAAGAGCCCATGGCCTTTCCATGACCGTGAGAGGGCCAAGAACTACCATAAAGACCAACCTCAGGGCCTCCCCGGTGGCGCAGCGGTTGAGCGCTGCGCTGTGGAGCTGTCGGCAGCGGTGACGTGAGTTCGACGCCCGGCAGGGGAGAATCCCACATGGCGCGGCAGACCTCTCCTGCCTCGCCCGCTGCTCCCCTCAGCAGTGTATTTCTGATCTGCCTGTTCTGCTCCCTGCTCTGGCTCTGGTGAACCCTCTCGCCGCCCCACGCCTCTGGCCTGTACCCCAGCTTGTATGTAAAAATAAAAAATAAACCTTTAAAAAAAAAAAAGACCAACCTCAAATCCTCACCATCTGCAGAAAGTGGGGGCTTGGGAATTAATTCACTTTGATTCTTAAAAATGAAACAATTCATTGTGTCTTGGTTTAAAGGCCATGGTGGAACTAAATATGTATGCATTACACATCTTTATGGAACAAGGCAGTTACTTAGGCCAGTGTTTGCAAACTGTAGATCGAGATTCAGTAGTAGATAATGAAATCAATTTAGAGGATCTTGACTAATCTTTTATCATCATCATCATCATCATCATCATTATTATTATTATTATTATTAAATGGAATGGAAAAAAAAGAAAATACCCAGTGTGTGTAAGTTGTGCATTTGTGTATGGTTGATAACAATATAAGTGTGTTTCCTATGCCAGACAAGGTCAAAAGTTTGGGCCTCCCTGGTGACACAAGGGGTTAAGGCAGCACTATGAAGCTATCCACAGCCACTGCAGCACGAGTTCAATCCCTGACCAGGGAGCTTCCCACATGGTGCGGCAGACCTCTCCTGTCTCGCCCACTGCTCCCCTCAGCAGTGTATTTCAGTAGATCCGCCTGTTCTGCTCCCCACTCTGGTGAATCCTCTCACCACCCCCACACCTCTGGCCTACACCCCAGCTCTTGTATGCATAAATAAATAAAATCTAAAAAAAAAAAGTTTTGAGAAGTGCTAAATTAGGCCACATGGTTGTGAGTAAATAATCCCCTCACCACAAACTAATGGCATTCCCTGTCCTATTTCTACAGGAGGAACTAGACAGGCTAATAATTCCCAACCTTGGATCTTTAAAAGAAATAACGGGAATGTTGCACATTGTTTGCAGTATTAATATCCGCCACTTGTTAAGTATGCCCTGGACAAAGAGCATATGGACTATATCAGCTCCATTTTCTAGATAAGTTCACGTCAGTCATGTACACCTATGAAGTTGAAAAGCTGGGTTTTTAATCAAGGCTTTTCTGACCCCAGCAATGCCTTTTCCACATAGTAAATCAAATGCCTCACTCTTGCAAAACTCCTAAAACTTACTGAAAATAATATAAGTGCCTACAGTAAGACTATCCAGACCAAAAGAAGGAGGAGGAGGAGAAGAGGTTTCAGAATATTTTGTAATGTTAGCTAGTTCATGTGAAACATCAAATAATAAGAGAACCTGTGTGAAATAATCTATAAGCCATAGAGCAAAGTGAAGTTTTGAGATCAATAAGACTGTCTTGGTGTCTTTTCCTCAGATTTCTCTGATCCATTATATCAGTTTATTGCCATAACAGACCAATTTGGATTGGTGTAATGTGAATGCTGTTGGCTCTCTGAAAATTTTCACAAGCACAGGAGCCTCACGCTCTGTCACCTCCACTTCTTCCCACCCCACTGCTGTTCTCACCATTCATCTTGCCCCTATGGCCCTATTTCCTTTTAACTCCAAGTACAGAGCAAAGCTCCTTCCTCCTTCCCTGAGCATTCACCCTCTTACTCTGAACAGTCTTGGCCATTCATTAGGTTTGCCTCTTCTTGCAGAACAAGGAAAGATTCTAACCGTCTAATTAATGGTTCATCAGTGTTCATTTTTGTTATTAACCTCAGGCTCCATTTTTGTCCCTATCCCTGTTTTTATTTTTATTTTTTCTTTCTAATTTCACATCTTCTTGCTGTTAGTCTTTGTATCTCATTAAGTCACTTTAAATCCTTTTTCTTCCAAACAAAATAAAGATGAAATACATCTTTAAAATGTAGGTAGTTTTGCGTCCTAGGGTTTCTAAGTCAATATTGTCTTTCCTACCATGTTTAAATTTGGCTTGCTGGAACAAGCCTCCAGCATGGAAAATTACCATGTCACCTTGGCCATCTACCATCACAGATCCACTAGGAAACTGTTTTATTTGGGCAATTTTACATCTGTCCTTCGTCTGGACAAATATATCCAAGAACTGTCAGAGAACTGAATAGCCACTCCCAGTCTGAGAGCTTAGACTCACTTGATAGATTCCTAAAAGTCGCATTCTCAGGTTGTTTCTTTTAACAAAATCCCTTTAAAAGTCCTAGGAATATCAATGAGATTCCTTCATTGGAGTATTTTTATCCTCACAAATACTGAATGATTCCACTCATAGGTAGACTAGAAACAGAACAAAGGAACAGGCAAAACTAAATCAAAACAAACCCTCTAGGGCTTGACTGACTATAGAATTAAAGTCACCAGAAGGGCAGAGTGGAGAGTAAAGTTGGAAAGGAGCACAATGGACTATGGTGAAGGACTGTGGATGTTTGGGTGGTGGGTTTTGTGTAGGAACATACATTTGAAGAGGTGTGAACCTAGGCCTCCCTGGTGGCGCAACGGGTTAAGTCTCAGCACTATGAAGCTATCCACAGCCACTGTAGCACAAGTTCGATCCCCAGCCAGGGAGCTTCCCACACGGCACAGCAGACCTCTCCTGCCTCGCCTGCTGCTCCCCTCAGCAATATTTCAGTAGATCTGCCTATTCTGTTCCCCACTCTGTCTCTAATAAATCCTTTCACCCCTCACTCACAATTCTGGGCTGTACCTCAGCCCTTGTATACATAAATAAATCTTTAAAAAAAAAAAATAGAGGTGTGGACCTATATCCCTAAATCATGATAGTGTGGTAAATAAGCATATTCCTCAATAAAAAAAAAAATCATGCAATTTAAAAAAAAAACTGTCTGTAAGTTCCTCACCCACAAAAATTTGTTTGTAAGTTCTTCACCCATACACACAATTGAAAGACCACTCAGGTTCAGGGAACAATGATTATGAGGGTTATTTAACAAGCAGGGGAAACAAAGTTACTGAGGCCACAAGAGGCTTGCAGTCTTACCCTAGATAGTGTCCACAGCAGGAAGTCCCAAACAAGAGGCCGCTGCTCCAAAATGGTACGTGCTATTGTTCATCTATTGTTCAGCCACACCTTCTTACTCCATTTGACCTTGAGACCAAAAGAAAGAGCACTGGCAAGGTCTAAGGGGTCAGTATGTGGCCATGAGATAGTGCACACCCAGCTGAGGTACCCAGGGAGGCAGTGCTCCAGGCACCTGGCCCCTGAGCCCAAGGGACCCTGTTCAGTGGTGTCTGTCACCCACCGGCTGTTCCCCGCCATGCTCTCCCACCATGTATCATCACCTACATACAGAGATGTTGGACTCCCTCCACCCCCACCTCATGTGGCCACCTAAACCTCAGAGAGAAGGAAGTGGACTGTGTGACAGATGTGAGCACTGCTCCTACTCAGATGACAGACTTGACCCAGAAGAGGCTGCTGAGCTGGTGATGACTCAGCAGGGACCACAGGTGCCCTCATGAAACACTTGAGGCTACACCTGGGCGGGTTATTTACTCTGTAGGCCGTGCTGCTAGTTATCGCAGAGAACAGAGGTGTCTCCTGTTACACTGCTTCTGTGAGCAATAAGTAATCTTTCCTGCTCAAAGTGCAGGTTCCTTTTGAACAACCAAAGATAAAAACAAAATAGGCACCTGCCCAGAGGAGGAGGTAGGAGCTTCCCCGGGGGTATCTCCATTCAAGGACTAGCCAAGAAGGGAGAAAACCTTCCCAATCACATGCTGCACAGCGGTGCTGCACAATTAGGCTGGCACTCTGGTTTTTTCCCCAGCTGCCTCCTCTCTCAGGTACCCTCACAACGCCTCTGTGAGTCAGAAGCAAAAAGCAGAGTGCTGTTATCAGAATGGACGGGTCGGTGAGTGTGGGTGAGGAGACATGGAACCCAGAGACCACCGCGGTCCGGAGAAAAACAGGAGAGTCTCCTATTCCAGAGGAAGCTCCAAAATCTAGCAGTCCGGAGACCACTCCACACACATGCCCTACCAGAGGCTCCTGAAGTGCCACCTTGCTACCTGCCTCCCACTTGCTCCTGGGAACCTGAGCAGCCTGGTCTGCTGTGGTCCAGGAGGGCAGGTCCTCTCCCAGAAAAAGGACAAAGTTCCAGAAAAAGGACAAGGTTACAGGGAACGGACAAAGATCCTGAGCCAACCATTGATCTAAAACTTGCAGAGGGAGGAGTTGGAGTGACTGGAGATGCAGGGTAGCGGAGTGGTGGTTTTGAGGGTGCAATATGGGTGGGAGGGCTGCACCTAAGGGGAACAATAACTACACAAAGATGACAAACAATATAAAAAATTTTTTTTCTTAAAAATTTAAAGGAAACTACTTAGGCAAATGGAAAGAAAGGGGAACTCAGCTGTGAGTCTCTGGGCCCGAAGCCCTACAGTGCGGCCTGAGAGCATTGCCTGGGCAAGTGGTCCCCAGTAGACCTGGGGTGTGGTTTGGAGCTGGCTCACTCACAGACATCCACAGCAGCCCCAGTGAAGTGTTTTAAGGGACTTGAGGAGTTTCGCCCTCTGCCCCTAGGGGCAGAAGGACCCACAGTTCCTTAAACCTGAGTCAGGGCAGTTCGTTTCAAGAAGAGAAAGAAGATTTAAAACACAAATTGTCTAGAAAAGACCAAGAACTGGCTACATCTTGTTATAAAATCCATGGGACAAAAAACAACCTTGCCAACGCAGAAAAAGCCAGGGTGGTTCACGCCCCGAGGATCTAGGCTGGACCAGAGCTTTGCCTTTAGTTTCTTTGGTTCTCACCAATTCCGTGGTGAGAATGAAGACAGATTTCAGGGTTCACTGTGTATATAAAGTATAGCTCATTGCATGGAAATTAATTCATTTGTTTCTGATTCTATAAAATCAACTCAACTATTTTAGAAAAATGATACTGTTATCTCCATTAAAGTTTAGAGATCACAAAGAATTTAGGTATTCTTAGCTAGTGCTACTTTTTAAACAATTATTATTAATTCTATTTTTGAATAACTATTATTTTTGTATTTTCAGATTTCAAATCCACATAAAATGATACACATTAAAAGTTCTCATTTCCATCCTTCTCCCACCCCCCCCACTGCTCCACAAGTAGTCACTTTTCTTACTTTCTTAAAGATCTTCCCAGTATTTCATCATGCAAATGAAAACAAAAATTAATACAGAGCCCTCAATGATGTCCAAGTCCTAATCCTCAAAGCATGTAAATAAGTTTCTTTACGTAACAAAAAGGATTTTGCAGAGGTGATTAAATGAAGGATTTTGAGATGAGATTAATCTGAATAATCCAGAGGGGCACAATGTAATCAGGGGTCCATATAGGAGGAAGTCAAGAGGGTCAGAGAGAAAAATCAGAGATGGGAAGACCTACACTGCTGGCTTTGCAGGTTAAGGATGAGGGACAAGCCAAGAAATGCGGGCTGCCTTAGAGAGCCAGAAAAAAGTAGGGATGTGGACTCTTTCTTAGAGCTTCCAGTTCCTTTTAGACCACTGACCTCCAGAACCAGCAGAAAATACCTTTGTATTGTTTTATACCAGCAAATATGTGGTCATTTATCACAGAAATAATAAGAAAGTAAAACAACTTTTTATTCTTCTCTGAAAAGTTACAAGAGTGGGGTATGGCTGATAGTTGGCAAAATGGCTACAGTAATCCCTCCTGTCTCTGTGTGTACATCCCTTTGCATGTGACTTTGCTACTCTGTCATCAAGAAGTCGAATTCATCTCCCCACCCTTGGAGTTTGGGCTGGCTTATGATTTGCTTTGGCTAATAGTATGTAGAGAAGGTGATGTTAAAGGAATTCTACACACCTTCTGAGGTCCTGCAGGATCTCTCTTTCCCTCCCTCCTTCCTTATTTCTCCCTTTCTCCCACGTTCCTGGTGTCCTCCCTGTGAAGAAACCTGGGCTAGCATCCATGAGGCTAAGAGACCAAAGGGGAGAGAGGCACAACCAACAGCCAGCAAAAGTGAACAAGGCCCAGTGCAGCCCAGAGAGACGACAGCACTGTGAGTGACCCCAGCAGAGATAGAAGGAATGCCAAGCAAAGCCTAGCCACCCCATTGCCAACCCCAAAACCTGTTACTGTATGGAGGTCCTCATATTTTAGGTGATTTATTATGCTACAACAGACAAGCGATACCTCAGCAGTTTCTCCTTACAAGACTGATTTTGAATGTATGTGCAATATGTGAGCCACAGCAAGTCGAGGACCGACTTTTAAAACTATCTATGAACTCAGAAGTTTTCTGAGTAAGTCCAGTTTGAGCAGTAGGTGTTTTAGCTATACACTGACTGATACCCCCACCCTGACAGCATGCCCCCAAACTGGCTGGCCCACCAAACCATCTCACCTCCAGAGACAACAGAGGGTTTAGTGTAAATCAGGACAGTGGCTAGGTTAGGGAATCCTCTCAATGAGACATTGCATTTCACAGTTGGGCAATTTCCATTATTGAAAGAAGTGATTCTGTTCCTGTATCATGCCTTCAGGCATATACAAAAGCCCTTCAAGAAATCAGGAAAATGAGGCCTCCCTGGTTGCACAGCAGTTAAGTGCTGTGCTGTGGAGCTGTCAGCAGTGGCGATGAGAGTTCCATGCCCAGCCGGGGAGATTCCCACATGGAATCCCACCTCTCCTGCCTCACCCGCTGCTCCCCTCAGCAGTCTATTTCAGTAGATCCGCCTGTTCTGCTCCCCACTCTGTCTTTGTGAATGTTCTCACCCACCACACCGTACTTCTAGCCTAGACCCCAGTTCTTGTATGCGTAACTAAATAAAAAATAAATCTTTAAAAATAATAATAATAATAAAAGTAAAAACGGTTAAAATGATAAATTTCTTGTTATATGTATTTTATATCACAATAAAAAATAATGATAAAAAGATAGAATTAAAAAAAACACAGATTACATGGTTGTGAATTATGATAATTCATCAAACCTTACACTTAAAATCATATACTTTCCTATCTAGTTGCTATGCTTCCATAGAAGAATGACTCACTAAGAATTACACTAAAATATAAAAGGTCAGAAGACACTTATAATAAGAGTCAGTGCGGGTTTTGTTACAATTAGGTGTATGTATGTATTAAATCAAAACGTAAAATTTTTCTGATTTTACTTTTTAAAAAAAAATTGAAAAATATGCGAGGCCCAAATCTTCATTTCCCATTGTGGTGGCTCCTTCATTTTTGAAATTGATATGATTTTTCCACTGGAAGTGACTTCATTTTGACATTCTTTTATTCAAGCAGAAAAATCCTTTCCCTAGGGTCTTCTCTTCATCATAATCATTTCTCTCCATCTGACTGTTCATGGTAAGCAGATTTCATATGATAGATTAGCCCGTAAATTCATGTACAGATAGTCTGTCATCTGGCTCCATGGACTGTTCAAAGAAGCACGCACATACAGATCAAGATGACAGATTTATGATATGGAATATAGGCTTCAATTCAGAAAAACTAGAGTTCTCTTAAGTAACAGTGTTTGAATTTCAAAACAGAATTTAAAAGCTTGGTGGTTATGACTTGTGAAACTCTTCTGCTCATAACCATTTCTCCTAGAATATCCAAAACAGTCGGTGGCTCATCTTATACCTGAACACTTCCCATGACCATGAGGTAACCCAACTCATTGTTGAGGAGCTTCCATTGCTGGAAAGTCTGTGTACGGAGAGTAGAGTGGCTCAGGCTCATTTTCGCCCCTGCTTCTGGCCTCTACAGCTACCCCGTGTGGCCTAGCATTCCTCTCAGGCTGCACTGCCCATAGAGATATTGCGCTTGGGATAAAGAGCTTGGGAGCGTGAGCATGGAGCCTGCAGGGACACCTAGGGCTAGGAAGCATGGGCAAAGGGCACAGGCATCTTTGATTACGCACACTTGGGCAGGGAAGCCGAGGAGCACGGCGCATGCGCATATGTGAATGCAGGCACCTGGGCCACGGAGCTAGGGTTAAAAAGGGCTCCCGCGCTCTGGTATTCACTACGGTGGAATCACTCTGAGGGGAGGCAGCTCAGTTGCTTCCTGTCTGCCCACTGATCTGTCCCGATTCAGCATTGAAGGCATGTTAGAGATACCAAAGTCTCCAAAATCTCTTTTCATCTGCCCCAAAACAACAATGAACCTACCTGTCCTGGGATGGTTGCACAACAGTGCGTAAGAGCAGTTTCATGGCAGCGCCGAGTGGTGAGTCACTCTGGGTCTGTGGAGTCACCTCTGACCAGTTAAGCCCTGACCAAATTAACAGATGCCTGAACATACTCCTTATCCATATTTCAAAGTCCTCGTCACACGGTACATGTATTGATTTTTTATTCCAGTTGTCTTAACAAAACTGAACATTTTAATGTCGGGCACTTCTAAATAGAAGGAGAGAAACCATTTCTCTGAGGATTGTGTGGACAAAGGACCCAGCGACCATTCTACACTCATGGTCTTTGGGAAAGACTCATGACCTGGGGGGTATTCCTCTGGGATGCATGTGCCCCTGTTGTAGAAACCCAATTCCAGGGGAGAGTGGAGAAGCCTGACGTGCTCCAATAATAAACTCATGGCACTGGGTGCATCTAATTCTGGGGTCAGTATTTGGAAATCCACTTGTCTTATTACAGAAGCCATGTTCTCCGACATCAGTTTTATTGGTGATAGGTAGCTGCTCCTTTCTCTTACTCTTTTGTCTTAGAGGAGGTCACTCATTAGGCCCCCTCAAATGCCAGCAACATAGACTTCCAAACCCAAAGACTAACAACAGTTGCACAACCACACAGATTTGCGAAGCTGCAGACTTTTTACCTGGCTTTGGTCAATTTCCTTTCCCATCCTCTTCATCAGTTATTCCAAATCTTCCCCAATCATAAAATTCCCTCCCCAGCCTTTTTTTTTTTACATGTTCCCTTTTAGACCCTCATTTTTTTTCTCATTTTATTTTTTGTATTTATTTAGATATATTTTAAATCATTGTTCATTTTTGTACAATGTTTGCTTTCTTTTGTCAGGTGTAGTCCTCCTAGAATTTCCACCACCAGTTCAGCGGTGCACCATTGTCATAGTCCCTAGAGCTCTTCCCTCCCCCTCCCCTGCAGAATGTCTCTGATTTATAGTTGTCAGTTTATTTTCATTTTGTTGTGTTGTGTTTTTTTTTTTTTAACCAAACCTTCTTTCTGACAGTGTACAACATCATCCTTCCAAACTCATGGAGAAAATATTCAAGGAGTGAGTCCAGCCCATGTGCAGTAGGTGTGAGAGCTGGGGTATTATTGGTACTCTTTGCAAGCACAATTTTATAGCAGTGGTAGAGCATGAGGCAGATTGTGGAGGGGTGAGTGGAATTGAGGCTGCAGAGACAGTGAATAAAGGGTGTTTCAAAAATCTAAAGGTAAATATCAGGAGAGATGGGATGACCCATCCTCACCCAACCTCATGACAGAGACATCTCAGCTCTCTCCTTGTCTATGAAATCTTCTCTTATGAAAAGCAAGACCATAACAATGTTATAGTCTAAAACTATTAGATTTCTAGTCAAAAGGGGTAAAAAAAAACTTGTGATAATGATCTTCAGTTACCAGTATGCTGTGCAAGAATAATTTAAGGAAACAGTACATAAAATAAAAACTAAAATGGAGAAAAGAAACAACGAAAAGAGTCCCCTTAAAAAGATGCAGTCACAGTGCTTCTGTGACATGTTTGTAGCACATCTGTGAATCTCCCCCCAACTCTCAGAGGATGTGTCCTTCCTCAATAAAAGAAATTTCCTAAATTTATGCCCCAGTCCATCCTTTGTAATCCCTCCAAAATGCTGCTCCATCATTTACTCCTCAAGGGCCAGGTATCCTTGATCACTAACATATCTCCTCAGCTTGCAAACAAGCTCTCCTGTCCTGGAAACACTACTTGAGCCTGTGCCCTGCCTGGTGTCTCCCCATCCCTCCTGATATTTACCTTCAGATTTCTGAAACACCCTTTATTCACTGTCTCTGCAGCCTCAATTCCACTCACCCCTCCACAATCTGCCTCATGCTCTACCACTGCTATAAAATTGTGCTTGCAAAGAGTACCAATAACACCCCAGCTCTCACACCTACTGCACATGGGCTAGACTCACTCCTTGAATATTTCTCCTCTCTTGATAGGGACTACGTCATAAGCATATTTCTGTATCGTTGCCTGGCATGGATCCTCTCTGGTGAGTGCTCAATACATGTTCAGCTTTTACTCTCTGGGTTAAAACTGAGGTTCTGAAAAGAGAAAAAATGGCCTCCTATAGCAGCACCAGATTGCTGTTTTATAGTCAACCTTGGGGATTGCCCTATAGGGCAAACTTGGGGATTTTTGTGAACTTTTTTTTTTCCATTTCTTCAGAATGAAGGCCTGTTCTTTAAGTAACCAGGTCTGTCAAAAGGTAAGTGTACTAGATCATGGCTATGTCCCATTCTATAAAAATCAGTATTCTCTGTCTCTTGGTAACATACAATTTTCAATGAAGTGACTAAAAAATCTCAATTAAATTACTCTTCATGTTAGGCATGTAGTAGTGGTAGTTTTACTAGTTTTATTGTCTAAAGTAAATCAAAATTCCTATAATACCTTGTTATAAACATAGATTTCTACCACCCTGATATTCTCTACTGGGGAGATTATGTCTTATAGTCCATATGGTGTGCTCAACCTATAATCTGTAGCTATAACACATTTATTATTACTCCAAGCTGACAAAATTGGCAATATTAGTGACAGAGATATCCAGTCTTAACTTATATATAATTGCAAAGAACTGAGACTAACCAAAACCACTTTGAAAAAGAAATTGAAGGATTCACACTTCCCAATTTTAAAACTTAGTACAAATCAACAGTAATCAAGACTTTGTGGTGCTACCATATAGACACAAAAATCAGTTGAATACAATCAAGAATCCAGAAATAACTATATATGTTGATGACCAATTGATTTTAGTTAAGGTTGTCAAGATATTCAGTACTTGTCTTTCAGCAGTCTTTAAAAACTGCATAGGTACATGCAAAACAACGAAGTTAGACACTTACTTCACATCATCTGAAAATTAATTTGAAATGGACTAAAGACATAAGTATAAGAGTTAAGACTATAAACTCTTAGAAGAAAAGACAGGAGTAAAAAACATCGTTATCTTGGAATTATCAATGGATACTTGTACGTAATGCCAAAAACAAAGGAAGAAAAGAAAAATAAATAAACTGGATGTCATCAAAATTAAAAACCTCTATACACCAAAGGATAATATAAAGTGAATTTACTTCCTCCCACACAATGGGGAAAAAGATGCAATTCATATATCTGATAAAATCTAACACCGAGAATATTAAAAATTTTTACAACTCAACAACAAAAAGATAAACCAATTTTAAATGAGCAAAAGGCAAATAGACATTTCTTCAAAGAAGATACACAAATGGCCAAAAAACACATGAAAAGACATACAACATCGTTCACCATTATGGAAAAGCGAACCAAAACCACTTTGAGATACCATTTCACAAACACTAAAATGATTAGAATCGAAAAATAACCAGTGTTAGCATAGAGAAATTATAATACTCATTCATTGCTGAGAGGAACGTGCAATGGTACAACTACTGCAGAAAAGAAGCAGTTCCTTGGAAGTGAAAGATCGTTACCATATGACCCAACAATTCCACGTCTAGTTATATAGGCAAGAAATTTGATGGCAACGTAAAAATTTGTACATGAATGTTTATAACAGAATTACTGTTTATAGCCAAAAGATAGAAACTATAAATTTCAACCATGAATAAATGGATAAACAAAACATGGCGTACTCTTTTTGTTTGTTTGTTTTGACTATAAAAAGGACTGAAATACTGATACAAATTACCGTGTGTGAACATGAAAACATCGCTAAAGACCACATTACATGAAATGTCCAGGTCAGGCAAATCTAGAGACACAAAGCAGACTCATGACTGCTGCCACGGTGGTGAACAGATCATTAGGGAGATAATAATTAAAAGGAATGAAGTTTCCTTTGAAGTGATAAAAATATAACAAGATTGACTTTGATGATGGTTGCACCTATCTGTGAATCGTTCAGTTGTGCACTTTAAATGGATGAATTTTGTTGTAGGTTAATTATAGATGAATACAAGTGTTTTTGTTTGTTTGATTGTTTGTTTTAAAGAATAAACAAAGCTTTGAATACCCAAAGCAAGCACTTAAATCATCATCTCAAGATTTTGTTGCATCACCATGCCTGGTACACTGTAAGTGATGTCTGTGTGTTTGTGTGCATGTGAGTATAATGTCTGTACAATATGTGAGCCACAGCAAGTCGAT
Organism: Scalopus aquaticus; assembly: GCA_004024925.1. NCBI lineage: Eukaryota > Metazoa > Chordata > Mammalia > Eulipotyphla > Talpidae > Scalopus > Scalopus aquaticus. Next base: position 36,639 of record PVIJ01013835.1, read on the forward strand.
GACCAACTTTTAGAACTATCTATGAACTCAGAAGTTTTCTGAGTAAGTCCAGTTTGGCGAGTGTTCGTTGAGCAGTATGTGTTTTAACTATACACTGATTGATACCCCCACCCTGACAGCGTGCCCCAAAACTGGCTGGCCCACCAAACCATCTCACCTCCAGAGACAACAGAGGGTTTAGTGTAAATCGGGACAATGGCTAGGTTAGGGAATCCTCTCGATGAGACATTGCATTTCACAGTTGGGGCAATTTCCATTATTAAAAGAAATGATTCTGCTCCTGTATCATGCCTTCTAGAATATACAAGGGCCCTTTGCATTCAAAAAATCAGGAAAATGTAGTGTGTGTGTGTGTGTGTGTGTGTGTGTGTGTGTGTGTGTGTGTGTGTGATGTTGAATTGCATTAACTTCAAGTTCCATTGCAAAGAAATAAATACCTGGCTTACCTATGTTTAAGAAAAAAACTATCCATCTAAATCCTAAGAATAAATGTCTGTTGCTTAAAAATATCAAACTTCTATAGTTACTTCTTCACTAGGAAGCTGAACCCAAAATTATAGCATCAACGGTAAACTAGGTAGAATATTGTGTTGTATAAACATTGCACATCACTATATAGCAAAAGGCTTTAGCAGCCAAGCTTGCATCTATGAAATGGAAAGTTAACAGCCATCTCATAAAGTCTACTCAATAATTAAATAGAAGCATGATGAAAGTGCTTAGCAAAATACCTGAAACAGAATAAGTACTCAATTAATGGTAATTATAACTATCAGAGTTCCCCTACAATAATTCTTCAAAGCAATTTTTCTTATGATCCTGCCTATCCAAATAAGAACCAGATATCAAATTATATTGACTTATGATCATCCCAATTTCTTTCACTTTCTGGTATGAAATGATTTAAACAAAATAGTTATCAAAAAGTCATTTATTTAAAATTTGCCAATGATTGAGGGAGGAATAAAACATGTAATATTTTAACAATTTTTTATTGTAATGCAAAAAAGAAAATCCAATTCCACAATTATCTAAATGGCCAAGGACATGCTCAATATTTGTGATATAGTCATGTTCTCTTGATTGTTGTCCAGAGCTCTATTAAAGACTCTACACAAATTGCAAGTACTAAGTATTGGATTTTCATATGTCGAAAGGATACAAGAAGGAAAAGGCTTTGTTTTACTGTATGTCAAAGGAAAGTTACCAGCCTGAATATTTTACTTCAAAGGCTTATTTCAAAATACTGAAGGAAAAAAAATGAATGAAAGTCCAGTTGCCATAGCAACTGGATCACTAAATGGTTGTGCAAAGGAAGTGTCTCTCCAGACCAGCTGCCTAGTGTAAAGAATAAGGGCTGTATTGTTACTCTGCCCTCATTTACATCTCCTCACTGAAGTTACTTCCAAAGCATTTCTAGAACATTAATTTCAATTTCATGAAACCCCAGTAATGAACTCCCTCTCTGATCCTCTTTTTTTTTTTAAGATTTATTTATTTATGCACGCAATCTGGAGTACAGGCCAGAGGCATGGGGCAGCGAGAGGGTTCACCAGAGACAGAGTGGGGAGCAGCACAGGCAGATCGATGGAAATACACTGCTGAGGGGAGCAGCGGGAGAGGCAGGAGAGGTCTGCAGCGCCATGTGGGAATGTCCCCAGCTGGGGCCTTGAACTCGCGTCGCCGCTGCTGACAGCTCCACAGCACAGCGCTTAACCTCTGCGCCAACAGGGAGGCCCTCTCTCTGATCCTCTTTATCCCTATCCCACAACCAATGCCCTTACTCAACAAAATTCAAAACTATAGGCCCAACTTAGGATGCAAATTTGAGGGATTAATTTTCCATTGCTATAGAAAAAATTATCGCCAATTTAGTGACTTAAAACAACAGCCATTTATTAGCGCATTTGTTCTGCAGATCAGGTTTGGTAAGCTTGGCTAGGACCTCTGCTTAGGGTTTCACATGGCTGAAATCAAGATGGCAGCCATATAAGGCTCTTAGCTGGAGTTTTGTTCAGTTACAATACTACATCCCCCACTTCCTTGATGGCCCTTAACTAGACACCATCAGTCCCAGAAGTCAATCTCTAGCCCTTGTACTTTGCCCTTTCCATCTTCAAAGTCTGCAATGGTGCATCAAATCCTCCTGTTTCTACTCTTTCTGACTTCCTCTTCTGCTCCCAGCTAATGGAAACTGTATGCCTTAAGGGTCTCATGTTAGGTTTGGTCCACCTGCATAGTCTCCCTTTGTTAATTGATTATTGGCCTTAATTACATCTGTAAAATCTCCTTTGCCTTAAAATATAACATAATTGGGGCCTCCCTGGTGGCGCAGCAGTTGAGCGCTGAGCTGTCGGCAACACACGATGTGAGTTCGAAGCCCAGCTGGGGAGAATCCCACACGGTGTGGCAGACCTCTCCTGCTTTGCCTGCTCCTCCCCTCAGCAGTGTATTTCTGATCTGCCTGTTCTGCTCCCCACTCTGTCTCTGGTGAACCCTCTCACCGCCCCAGGCCTCTGGCCTGTACCCCAGCTTGTATGTATAAATAAATCTTTAAAAAAATATATGTGTGTGTGTGTGTGTATATATACATATATATATATATATATATATATATATATATATATGAAACATAATTGTGGGGGTAAAACCAGAAACCAAAGGCCATGGGGCCATTTTAGAACTTTGCCTACCACAGTCCATGTAAAGGACCAAACAGAATATTGAAATGAGTATACTGCAGTAGGCCAGCCTTCTTTCTGATGCCAGGGAGCCAACCAGACAGTAACTTTTCTTTCATCATTGGAGTCATTGATCATCATGAATCTACCTGCATAGACCCTAGAAACTTTTCTTGGTAAGCAAACTCCTGAATTTTGTTGGGGTCATCAAACACACCTGACAAACAGTCAGGACCATTGGAACTGAGAGTTCCAACTTGTCCACCAACAGGACATCATCTATTTAGTGAATGCTTTGTATATCATAGGGTAGAAGCACTTGTACCAAATCCAAATGGCAGGAAAATTTGCCTCACTGGAATTTTTTCTGATCAGGAGAGTCCCCTATGACACTAATATGGAAAAGAACAAGCATGTAACACATCAATTTTCCTTTTTTTAAAGATTTATTTTATTTTGGGGGCCTCCCTGGTGGTGCAACAGGTTAAGTCTCAGCAGTATGAATCTATCCAGAGCCACTGCAGCATGAATTCGATCCCAGGCCAGGGCGATTCCCAGATGGCGCAGCAGACCTCTCCTGCCATGCCTGTTGTTCCCCTCAGTGGTGTATTTCAGTCGATCCGCTTGTTCTGCTTCCTACTCTGTCTCTGGTGAATCCTCTCACCCCCCACACCTCTGTCCTACACTCTAGTTCTTGGGTGTGAGAGGATTCACCAGAGACAGAGTGGGGAGCAGAACAGGCAGATCAACTGAAATACACTGCCGAGGGGAGCAGCAGGCAAGACAGGAGAGGTCTGCTGCGCCATGTGGGTTAGCTCCCTGGCTGGGGATCAAACTCAGGCCGCAGTGGTGATAGTGCTGAGACTTAAGCCCTAGGCCACGAGGGATGCCCACATCAGTTTCTCTTATACTTTCAGGTGTAAGTGCAACAAGGCACTTGGCCCAAAGGTCCGATCCACAGCTCATGTTAGCCTCATTTTCCCAATGAGATTCCTGCCCAAACTCCATCACTTGACAGCAAGTGCTTTTATCCCTAAAGGACCAAGTATAGTGATTCCCTGGGTGCCTGTATTCAACAGATCACGCAAGTTCAAAGCACTCTCTACCCCACCACCAAAGTCCCCCAGCACACTCTTGAGTTTACGTGACCTCTGCTCTCTTTGGGAACAGAGGTTTCTTGGTCCCACCTCTAACAATTATTTTTCTTAATACAGCTGAGGATGGGGGAGAGGAAGATGGCAGGAACATACAGCACAAAAGGACAGAGTTGCTCTGTGTCAGTAAGCAAGACACATTAATTTTCAGTTTCAAGTGGCAGCCTGCTCAGGTTCAAGCAAGCAAATTCTGGTTTGGCCCACCCAAAACTCTATGACTTCATTCCAAACACCATTTATTTTAGCACTGGGAACCCTTTGATTCAGCAGCCAAGTCACATTGCCTGTGGGCTGGGGTTACAATGCATGATAACATCCCTTCCTCCTCCTGCCTGGAGGAGAGTAAGCAAAAACCAAAGTACCGTTTGGAAGGTTTGGTTCAATTCTTGCCACTCAGCCTCTAAACATTCATTAAGAGCTAAGACAGCGAGACATGCTTACTCTCCATCCACCGCCACATGGGCAAGATTATTCACTACCAAATCCCAGGAATCTTTTCAGAAATCTTTTCATATTACCTAACCTAGCCCATGACACCTTTTTTGTTCCCCTACAGAAAGCCATGACTTGAGCAAAATTCTATCTAGACCATCAAACCTGGCAAGAACTGGGAAGGGTCTGAGATTTTACCCTGATTACAGACTGGTAAGCTACCCTATTATTGTTTCACAGATGCTGGCAAAAGACACAGGACTCCTGAGTCAGAGACAACAGAATTTATTTTTAATGGCACAGTAAGCAGTTAGAGCTTCAGGTTTACGTCAACTCTCCTTGCCAGTCCAGCCCACAGAGGTAACATCCAAGGACCAAGTGCATGTTACACATGAGCCACAAACAAAGCTATCTAATCTCCCAGGGGAAACATTATCTTTATTATACAGGACAGCAGACAAACCTGCCCTCTGCTCTGTCTCCCAAGATCCTTGAAAAGATAATCCGAACAAGAGATATCAGTGCTTATAGTCATAAGATAGTAGGAAATGTGAGACTTCTTAGTGGAGAAATGACAACTTTCTGGAAGAGCACATGTGATGGGAAATATAAGTTGCAACCATTTCTGAAAAGCACTATTTGCTCTAATGACTTTGAATAATTCATCTTTCAGTACTTTCATTTCCCTATCCTTAAAAATTGAGATCTAAAAACATGTGCCATTTAGGGTTGTTGGGAAAATTATTTAATGTGTGTAAAGAATTTGAACATAATAAGAGTGAAGTAAATAGCGCTTAATTAATCTTATGATTAATTACATGTAACTAATAATCTGTTCACCTTAGTAATTTTTTCTTGCTTGATTCCTTTTTTTAAAATTGAGGTAATATTATTTTCACAACACTGTATGTGACTCAGAGATGGAGGATCATAGCTCTTCAGATGTGGGTCACAACCCCTCTCACCACCAAGGAACCCATAATTCTTCACCATCCCCACTTTGCTGTCCACCTTCCCCCACCCCTCCTGGTAGTCTTAATTTTACCAACAGATTTCTAGAGTTGCTACTGGTTTGATTTTGCCTGACCCTTTGTTTTGTTTCTCTGTATTTCTTACATAAGTTGAATCCATTTGATATTTGTCTTTCTTCCTATCTTGGTATTTTAAAGAATAGATTCTATATTATTAGATTACTAGTTTATGGAATGTGTGCTTGTTCAATTCTTGATAGATAATTGTCCTCCTAAAATATTGTTATAATCTACATTCCCACCATCAACTAGTACTTTTTACCTGAACATTCTCATAAGGGTAAAACCTGTGGAATGGTGTTCCAAATCTACAAATTATGAGCAAAGCCTATGTGCTCTGCTTCCCGAAACTTCGATTTCTTTATCTGTAAAATGGAGGGGAAAAATCTGCCCATATCTACTCTAATAAGAGTTAAATGAGTTAATGTCTATAAAAGCATTGTATAAGCAGTAAAGGTATCATTTATATAAGTCTGTATGGGCATATAGCATAGTTTACCCTATGAATATGTAGACTTACTATGTAAATATCAACAGATATTTAAGTGCTCCCATCTCAACTTCAAATAACGGTTGTAAATTTTACAACTCTTATCTCTATTGGCTCTAAAGCCACACAATTTATGCATTGTGAGAAAAACTATTACAGAACAAAGGTAGGGTGATTTTCAAAGTGGTCTACCAACGTCCTAAGCATAAAAACAAGAAGGGAAAGCTACAAAAATAATTAATTGCATTTGACTAAATAACATTTTTGTTTTTAAAAGTATCAAAAGTCAAATAACAGGATGGTAAGAGTTTACAGAAGAATTAAGATTCTAATCTTCACAGTGCAAAGTGTTGGGAAGGAGGTCCACAATAGAAAAAACACAAGGAAAAACCACAGCAGTACGGGAATAGTGGCAAGAAGGGAATGGAAGACTAGGAAAATTGTCATTTGGGGCTAAAGAGGCAGAATATGATGAAACAGAGTAGGAGTCATTTCTTCAAGGTCACTAATAAAACTGGTAGAGTGATTACCTGTGACCACAAAAACTAGATCTCCAGTTAATGTTGTAAGTCTAAATGTCCTTGAATGTCTACAGTCTTCACTAGTTTTAACTCAGGGTTAGAAATAGAATGTGTATATGTACCACATCTTCTTGATCCAATCATCTATTTTTGGACATCTGGGTTGCTTCCATACCTTTGCTATTGTGAATAGTGCCGCAATGAACATACGGGTGCATGTATCCTTTCGGATTAGTGTTTTTGTATCCTTTGGGTAAGTTCCCAAAAGTGGGATTGCTGGGTCGTATGGAAGCTCCATGTTTAGAAGTTTGAGGAATCGCCATACAGCTTTCCATAGTGGTTGGACCAGTTCACATTCCCACCAGCAGTGTAGAAGAGTTCCTTTTTCTCCACATCCTTTCCAGCATTTGTTGTTGCCTATATTTTTAATGTGTGCCATCCTCACAGGTGTGAGGTGGTATCTCATAGTGGTTTTGATTTGCATTTCCTTGATTATAAGTGATG